>CM019697.1:40627946-40707946 GCA_009760885.1 Achatina immaculata | reverse complement strand
AGGGCACTGCCGACTGCGAGCACGGCTGTATCGCTTCAAGCTGTCACACACTCCTGATTGCGCATGCGCTACAGGCATCCAGATTCCAGAACACATCTTCCAGCCCTGCCCCTCTCTCCCAAGAAGTCCGAGCCCAGCTTTGGCCACAGGCAGCTAAACTGGGAAAAACAAACTTTGGGGCGCAAGGCATGACCTCCATAAGACTGTACAGTTTATCTGGGCAATACATATAGATGCCTGAGGGCAGAACCATGGAGCGAAGAAGAAGAAGAAGAAGAAGAAGAAGATTAAACATGAAAGATCCCGAACAAAGATGTAACTACTCCTGGTGATGGTGGAGCCAGGAAAGAAATTTACTCCTGAAAACCGCCCCGATAAATCTAATACAGTCAGCAAAACCTGTTCACGATTATTGCTCATGTAAGTGTCTGGAGATCTTCGTGAAAGTATCGGTTGGAAAAAATGTCAAGTTTGTTGTTGAAGGGAGATAATTAGCCCACTAATCAACATTCACAGCATTGTCATCCCCCGATTACTGGAGCCCATTCAATCCCATAATCTCCCATAGCCCCCCAGGCAGCGCTGACACTTAAGAACGTCTAATCGTCTGTCAAATAGCTGTCAGGACAAGGGTACCCCGAAGTGCGGTAATCTCGGCCCCATGTCAGGAGCTAGAGATGGCTGAGGCTAGTTCCAAATATCTGCATGTAGAAACATAAACACATGCCACAGCGCAGAAAGACACTTATCAAGGGTATATCATACGTCGACCCGTGGAATTCTTTACATTCCAGAACTCCCACCCGCTGTTCATATCGACTTAATAAACCAAATGATAGAGATAAGAAATGCCGACTAGCCCGTATCTAATGGCGACAAAATTTCTGTCTAGCAAAGCTGAACAGATTTCTTCTTCTTAGCCATTTTACGAACACATGTTCACAACCGCCAAAAAGTGGGAAACATATTTGCTGCTCTGTTTCCACCAGCTGTTTCTGTTGGTTATCTTGGGAATATGAAATATTTTATAAAGCGAAATCCACCCTCACTTTGCATGTGGTAAGAAGATATCATCTGAAATGTTCTGTGATTTCTTTCAGCGCATGTGACGGGGGGTCAGGCAAAGAGAGGAGGGGGGTAATTGTCGTCTGGCCTAGAACGGGAGAGATCAACGACAGATTTAAGGGAAAGAAGACAGACTGAAGGATTTCCTGGCAGAGATCTCCAACGTTCGTGAAGAAACAGGAGCTGACTATTGTTTTACTTCAGAAAATATCATTTGTTTGTTGTTGTTCTCTCTCTGGGATTCTGCGGCGTCATCATCATCATCTCATCATCATCATCATCATCATCATCAGGTGCCGTGCCGACTGGCGTTGGCTATTATGCTTCTCCAGAGTACCCGATCCTTCATGCAGGCCATCAGTTCAGTTGGTGATCTCCTCTCACACCATCCCGTCAGACTGTCCAGTATCATTTCTCTTGGTCTTCCTCTTGATCTTCTTCCTTCTATTTTTCCTGTTGTTATAATATTTTCAATGCCCCCTCTTCTCATCATATGTCCTATGAAAGTACATTGTCTCTCTCTTATCTTTCTGACAAGGTTTTTTGTCTCTCCAGCTCTTCTCATACATTTTTCATTAGTTATTTTTGCTGTCCAGGGGATTCGAAACATTCTGCGGCGTATCACGAAAAATCACACGCCAAATCATTTAGAAAAATTTGAGTCTCACCGCAGCATCATGATGATGATGATGATGATATGAAGCTTGTTTACTGTCAGCGGATGGAAAAACAAAATGTTCGGCGCTGAAGTCGGGTTGGCGTCACGGGAATTTAAAGTTTAACAGTAAAGGGATGGCGTCACTGGAATATAAAGTTTAGTACTGATGTGAGGATGACGCCACTGGAATATAAAGTTTAGTACTGACTTGTGGGTGACGTCACTGGAATATAAAGTTCAGTACTGATTTGTGGATGACGTCACTGGAATATAAAGTTCAGTACTGATTTGTGGGTGACGTCACTGGAATATAAATTTCAGTACTGATTTGTGGGTGACGTCACTGGAATATAAAGTTTAGTACTGATTTGTGGGTGACGTCACTGGAATATAAAGTTTAGTACTGATTTGTGGGTGATGTCACTGGAATATAAAGTTTAGTACTGATTTGTGGGTGACGTCACTGGAATATAAAGTTTAGTACTGATTTGTGGTTGATGTCACTGGAATATAAAGTTTAGTACTGATTTGTGGGTGGCGTCACTGGAATATAAAGTTTAGTACTGATTTGTGGTTGATGTCACTGGAATATAAAGTTTAGTACTGATTTGTGGTTGATGTCACTGGAATATAAAGTTTAGTACTGATTTGTGAGTGGCGTCACTGGAATATAAAGTTTAGTACTGATTTGTGGTTGATGTCACTGGAATATAAAGTTTAGTACTGATTTGTGGGTGGCGTCACTGGAATATAAAGTTTAGTACTGATTTGTGGGTGGCGTCACTGGAATATAAAGTTTAGTACTGATTTGTGGTTGATGTCACTGGAATATAAAGTTTAGTACTGATTTGTGGGTGGCGTCACTGGAATATAAAGTTTAGTACTGATTTGTGGGTGGCGTCACTGGAATATAAAGTTTAGTACTGATTTGTGGTTGATGTCACTGGAATATAAAGTTTAGTACTGATTTGTGGGTGGCGTCACTGGAATATAAAGTTTAGTACTGATTTGTGGTTGATGTCACTGGAATATAAAGTTTAGTACTGATTTGTGGGTGGCGTCACTGGAATATAAAGTTTAGTACTGATTTGTGAGTGGCGTCACTGGAATATAAAGTTTAGTACTGATTTGTGGTTGATGTCACTGGAATATAAAGTTTAGTACTGATTTGTGGGTGGCGTCACTGGAATATAAAGTTTAGTACTGATTTGTGGGTGGCGTCACTGGAATATAAAGTTTAGTACTGATTTGTGGTTGATGTCACTGGAATATAAAGTTTAGTACTGATTTGTGGGTGGCGTCACTGGAATATAAAGTTTAGTACTGATTTGTGGTTGATGTCACTGGAATATAAAGTTTAGTACTGATTTGTGGTTGATGTCACTGGAATATAAAGTTTAGTACTGATTTGTGGGTGGCGTCACTGGAATATAAAGTTTAGTACTGGTGTCTGGATGGCATATCTGGATAATATCTCTCATACTCTACACAGCATCTCTCTCTCTATCTCTCTCTCTGTCACTCTTTCTGAACCTTTATCATTCTCTCTCTCTCTCTCTCTACTTCATATTCTTCATGTTTGTGTTTCCCCATCTCTTTATCAGTCCCGCTATCACTCTATTTCATTCTCAGAGAGAGGGAGAGAGACAGGAGAGAGAGAGAGCTTTAGCATGTGAGAGAGACACATTCTGACCTCCACGATTTTACACTCTCTCTGCTCCTCTTTCTTTTTTAAACCCGCTACTCTCTTCCTCTGCCTGTCTCTCTCTCTCTCTGTCTCTCTCTCTGTCTCTGTCCCCCCTCCCCCCAACAAAAAAAAATGAAAGATTATCAACAATATTAAAATGTTATTGAAGTAAAGTTTTTTCTTAATATTTTAAAACGAACGCAGATATATTCATATCCACCAGGAGTTTTACGTTGAATGTCACGTGACTACAAATTATCAAACTATTTTCGGCCTAAAATGAAATCATAAATGGGAAGCCTGATCAAAAATAGAAGCCAGAAAAACAAAAAGAAAAACTAAAACCCGACAAGACTTTACAAACGCTGCGGGAGATTGCCTCGTACGAGTTTCAGCACAAAATCGCTTCTGGGAGAGTAAACAGGTTTGTACAAACTTTCATCAGTCTCAAAAGACTGTGCCAGTAGCTGGGAATTTATTGTGACATGAGGTGCTAGCTGACATTTTTCTCTGACATGTGCCACCTTTCCACGCTTTCCTGTGGCTCGCCATGCTTGTTCTATTTCTTTCCTAAACTAAATCTCTCTCGGAAAAAAAAACCAAAAACCCGATGACACTTTTTAAGTAATCGAGGATTTTTTGTTTGTTTCTGTCACAGGTGCAATCACTTCATGCGGTGGAAATGAAATTAAACAATTCATTCATTCCTTTGCATGTCCCTTGCGGAACTTTGCCTCCCAAACAGCACTCCTGTAGGCCTCTCGGTTGTGAGCAAGTTGGCCTGCTGCTGCTGCATCCATTTCCAGATCATCAACGATGTCTTGCAGCCATCTTCGTTTCGGTCTTCCTCTTTTTCTTTTTCCCATTATGTATCCTTCCAATTAAACAATAAACTATGAAAATAACAATTTCCTATCCAATTCGCGAAAGAAAATTTTGATACAGAATCTAATCCATCTTTTGTCCGTTTGTTTCATTTAGATACTTTTGTCTATTTGTTTCATCCAGATATTATTTGTCCACTGCTTTGTTTCCTAAATGATTCGTGAAAATTTTCTCATCAATACATAAACTGCGAGTGCATATTTTTCTGTAAATAATCAAGACACATCTGTATAAGAAAACTTTGAGTCAGGGTTAAAAGAAAACTTTGAGTCAGGTTAGAAAGAAAACTTTGAGTCAGGGTTAAAAGAAAACTTTGAGTCAGGGTAGAAAGAAAACTTTGAGTCAGGGTAGAAAGAAAACTTTGAGTCAGGGTAGAAAGAAAACTTTGAGTCAGGGTAGAAAGAAAACTTTGAGGCTGGGTAGAAAGAAAACTTTGAGTCAGGGTAGAAAGAAAACTTTGAGGCTGGGTAGAAAGAAAACTTTGAGTCAGGGTAGAAAGAAAACTTTGAGGCTGGGTAGAAAGAAAACTTTGAGTCAGGGTAGAAAGAAAACTTTGAGGGTGGGTAGAAAGAAAACTTTGAGTCAGGGTAGAAAGAAAACTTTGAGGCTGGGTAGAAAAAATCTTTGAGGCTGGGTAGAAAGAAAACCTTGAGGCTGGGTAGAAAAATCTTTGAGGCTGTGTAGAAAGAAAACTTTGAGGCTGGGTAGAAAAATCTTTGAGGCTGTGTAGAAAGAAAACTTTGAGGCTGGGTAGAAAAATCTTTGAGGCTGTGTAGAAAGAAAACTTTGAGGCTGGGTAGAAAGAAAACTTTGAGGCTGGGTAGAAAGAAAACTTTGAGGCTGGGTAGAAAGAAAACTTTGAGTCTGGGTAGAAAGAAAACTTTGAGGCTGTGTAGAAAGAAAATTTGAGGCTGTGTAGAAAGAAAACTTTGAGGCTGGGTAGAAAGAAACTTTGAGGCTGGGTAGAAAGAAAACTTTGAGGCTGTGTAGAAAGAAAACTTTGAGGCTGGGTAGAAAGAAAACTTTGAGGCTGGGTAGAAAGAAAACTTTGAGGCTAGGTAGAAAAATCTTTGAGGCTGTGTAGAAAGAAAACTTTGAGGCTGTGTAGAAAGAAAACTTTGAGTCAGGGTAGGAAGAAAACTTTGAGCCTGTGTAGAAAGAAAACTTTGAGGCTGGGTAGAATAATCTTTGAGGCTGTGTAGAAAGAAAACTTTGAGGCTGGGTAGAAAAATCTTTGAGACTGTATAGAAAGAAAACTTTGAGGCAGGGTAAGAAGAAAACTTTGAGGGGGGCTAAGAAGAAAACTTTTTATTACGGTTGGAAGAAAACTTTGAGGAGGTGTAGGAAAAAACTATTCAAACAGTAATGGTAACAACAAAACAAGATTTGATATACATTGACAGAATATGTCAACAGAAGAACTTGGTCTACACTGAGGGGAATATGTGAAAAGAACAGAACAAATATTGGTTTACACTGATGGAATGCACCAAAAGAACAAATGTTGGTTTACACTGATGGAATGCACCAAAAGAACAAATGTTGGTCTACACTAATGGAATGCAGTAAAATAATAAATCTAGGTTTTAACTGGTGGAATATATCATCAGTCAGTCAGTCATTTGCATGTCCCTTGCGGAACTTTGACTCCCAAACTCCACTCCTGTAGGCCTCTCGGTTGTGAGGAAGATGGCCTGCCGCTGATGCATCCATTTGCAGATCATCAACGATGTCTTGCAGTCATGTTCGCTTTGGTCTTCCTCTCTTTTTCCCATTATGTACCCTTCCAAGACAGTCTTCCATAAGATTATCATGACGTTTAATATGTACAAAATATTTAACTTTTCTCTGTTTAATCCTCTTTGCTAGCCAACCTTGTTCAATATTAAGTTCTTGTAGTATGGATATGTTTGTTCTTTTTTTTTTTTTGTGTCCATGATATTTGAAGGACTCCCCTGTAACATTTACATGCAAAGGCATTTATGTGTTTCTCAGCTGTTTTGTTAAGTGTCCAGGTCTCACAGACATATGTTGCGATGGGAAAGATGCATGCCCCTTAAAAATCTTATTTTTGTAATTTTGTCTGTTCCTCTTCACAGATTCTTTAGCTGTTTTATTCTCTGAAGATCGATAGATGCCCTCCTTTTAATTTCCCTCATTGTATCTCTATTATTAGTTAGTAGTGATCCAAGATATTCAAAACTCTCCACTTCCTCCTATTTTTCCTAATTGATACATATTTCAGCTGACTTATTTGTTTTGTCAGTTGTCATCGATTTAGTTTTCTTCGCATTAAGATAGAGGTTTTGGTCTTCGCTGTTCTTACGGACTGACATAATTAGTTTTTCCATTTATGTTGTGGACAGTAATACTGTGTCATCAGCATATCTAATCTCTGGTATTTCATAACCTGGAATATATACATGTAACAAAAATATTCTGAGAAGATAACTAAGAGGAAGATAAGATGCACGTTAGCAATATACCCGACAAAGTTCATCCATCAGAAAATGATAAGATTAATTTTTTTTTTTTAATATAACGAAAAAAGTGGTTTTATAATCATCTTGATGGAATATAAATCCCATATAATCTATCTAAGGCCAATGTACCATTAATTATTTAGTATACAGAGACCAAAATAGACCGCCATATTGCCGGACATGCATACCAGGTAGAGGTCTATCGATTATGGCGTGACATGACAAGAAAGCCATAAACAGATATTAAAAGAGAACATACCAGGCGCACATGAAGGGGGAGGGGGCATCATTTTATTTGAAGATGTAACCTTATCACAGCTTTTTAAAGGGAGGTTTCGAGTGGCCTGGAATCTTGGTGGATAAGGGACTCATTGCAAAGTCGTAGATATTCAAGAAATCACTTATAAGAAATACGAAAACGTTTGTCAGGTTGAAAATGGGGGAGGGGCAAACTGGAGTGAATACGGTCAATAATGAACTGCCCTGCCATGCTAAGATGGTGGGTCTGTAACCAGATAATGGTGAGCTTCAGAATTTTTCTGGAGTTTTGCAGTTTTGCTACATGTCCAGGAGTTTGGACCTTCATTCCTTTCTTCTGAACTCATCGACCTGTTCCAGAGTGGGCTAGTGTAGCATGGCCTTGTAGGTAATGATTATAGTTATTATTATTATTATGATTAATGAATATGATTATGAATATATTGTAGGGCATAATAGTAACATCTAATAGCAACAGAAAAAGTAAATAGGAAAATTAGAGCAAGGTAGTAAAACAAACTTCCATGACATTAGTATGACTGGACGCTGACACAAGTAAACAGAGTAGAAAAGATTAATAGAAAAGGCAGACACAATGAAAAGCGAGAACATAATAAAACCTCAGACATGAAAGAGCAAGATAATTACTTAGGTAAATGACAATTGTATAGACGGGGTGGACATGTTTGACACCTTTTAACGTTAGGACGCTATTGCACACGGTTTTTTAAAAAAAGGAGTGACCAACTCGGCCAGCCGACCAATTAACTATTTAAAGGCATAGCCTATTGGACAACTGACTTACGACATATAAGTCACGGGGCAGTTTGAATGACGGACAATCAGAACGCTCATGGGAACCAGTGGACATCTGAAGGGTAGAGCCAAAATACTTATTGGTTAATCCATCAAGCTGGACTTGAAGATAAAAAGGCGATCGGAGAGACCGGATAGAACGAAGTACGGAAGTCCTGGAGAGAGGAGACAGAGGAGGGGCCCGAAGTCGGAGGAAGAAGTACGGAAGTCCTGGAGAGAGAGTACGGAAGTCCTGGAGAGAGGAGACAGAGGACGGAGCCCGAAGACGGAGGAACAAAGATGGTCAGTGAATAGAGACCGGGCCAGACGTCAAAGGAAGGAGCCCCCAAGAAGAAGAAGTCCAGAGGCTAAAGGACAAGTGAGGGGGGGTCGTCAGAAGTAGAAAGAGAAGATAAGAACAGCAAAAGGGGAACACAGATCAGAAAAAGAATAGAAGAACAGTAGAGCGGAGAGGACAGAAACACAGAAGAACAAGAAAGAGAACGAGACGCTATAGAATCAGAAGTAGTGTTAGACTGAAGATGTGTTTCAAGTGTTTAAGAAGATTTGTTACTTTGAAAGTTCGAGTAAAGAGATTTCAGACGAGAAATTAGCAGACCACGCGTTGCAGATGTGATATAATACTGAGTTAGGAAATGTTCTCGTATCAAGTGTAGAATATTGTGAAGTTGAGAACACTGAAAAATGCTGCATGTAGAATATGATAGAGTTTGATATTGTGAACAAATGATTATGTGCTTCAACGACGAAACTAACGAAGATTATGTCATTACATTTTAATTCAAGTGATGTTACCAACTATTGAATCTGATACCTTAATTGTCAGGATTAAATCAAGCAAAGAACATTTCATCGGGTCTGGTCTAGTGAATGTGGTAATGCATGTGAGAACTGGATGTGTTATGATCTTAAGAAAAACTTAATCATCTTCAATCTTCATCAATAATATGATAGGTCACATCTTTACATTGTTATACTAGTGTAATCTGGACAAGACACTTTCCTGGCATCAAATGTCCAAGAGTTTGCACAATCAATTAAATCGTTTTACAGTATACGTGAGACAACGGGAAAACAATACATTTTAAAAGTATGTTATTAACTATACAGTTATCTTACAGACAATGATGATGATGATGATTATAAATAAATACGCCAATGGTCACCTATACACAGTATTACAAACACATTCAGCAGTATATTCTGTATAATGCAGCTTCATGTAAGCACAGTTTCTGCAATAGTTAACATTTTTACATGCACGATTACAACATAATTAGGTACATACATCAATATTATAACGTGAAACATTATAGAGTGGACCACAGCAGTGTAATGACATATATCAAAATTATAAGGTGAACTAAGATAATGCAGTTACATGCATCAATACAGTGTCATTACATACATCAATATTATAACGTGAACTACAACAGTGTAATTTCAGTTATCATTAGTTCTGTTGGGAAAAAAAAGTCACAATTTTGCACATACCGTTTTTCTTCCCGCTGTTTGCCATAACTTCCCTCGCTCAGCGCTCGGAGAATCTTTGAATCAATATCCGGTTACATCCAATGATAAAAAGACGGTCAGTTCACACAGTGGTGCTGATAATTCTCTCCCACATTTGCCAAAGACAACTACATTTACTTCGAGTGAACCAGGTGAACAAAACGTTACATACGGAAATCTAAGTGGCACAATGCGGGTGTCTCCTTTTAACATCGAAAATGTTTACACACATCAATTAAACCATCAGCAGATCTGTGAGATCAAGCAATCGATATGTTTGTTTTTTTAAAATTTGACTTCGATTTCCAGGACAACTCTGAGGTCAAGGTCGCTTAACTTTCACATAAGAACTCTTTAACATGAAAATAAACGGCGTACTTAGTGCATCCAGCACATGTGGGACCAGGAACCCAGGTAGTCACATCCCAGGACTGTATACAAGCACGTCAGACCAGCGGTAATACTAGACAATACAGTCGAATACGACTTGGGATATTGAGAGAAATATGGCGTGTGTGCACAAATAATTAGCAGGCGAGACTATAAAGATGCAGAAACCAACCTACAGAACAGTCGATAGAAGATTTACTGTAAGAAAACATGGCGATATTTCCCCTGCCTAATCTGCATCACGGACATAAAAAGGAGCAAATATATTCATACTACAAGAACTTAATACTGAAGAAGGCTAGTAAAGGGGATTTAATAGAGAAAACTTAAATATTTTGGACACATTAAACGTCATGACAATCTAGAGAAGACAGTCTTGGAAGGGTACATAATGGGGAAAAAAGAGAGGAATACCAAGGAGAAGATGGTTGAAAGACATCGTTGATGATCTGCAAATAGACGCATCAGCAGCAGGCCATCTTGCTTACAACCGAGAGGCCTGCATGAGAGCTGTTAGGGAGTCAAAGTTCGACAAGGGACATGGAAATGTCTGACTGACTGACTTGTCTGTTTAAGTTTAAAAAAAAGAGCAAATACACAAGAAAGAAGGAAGACAGAAAAAATACTATGAAAAAAAAAGAAATACAGTCTAAGCACCTCTTACTTCTTCCATATTTTCTGTTTTCTCTTCCTCCGTTTTCATTGGTGTGATGTTAATGTTGTGACAAACAAGTTGAAGTTGGAATATCATGATTTTTGTTCTGTTACTACTACAAGTAAAATTGTTACCCACCAGGATCGCCGAGGAGTTACGAAATGGGAAAACAGGAAATAAACAAGTCAAGAGAAACAAGAAACCGAGCCAGAGACAATTTGTCTGAGGCAGACAAATATCTTAGCAGAACAAGATGGCTGACATTATGATGGTATAGCTAATTTAGGAGGAAAATCAGTGACAGGGAAGATTTCTGAAGGGAAAATAAGGAGCTATACAGCTAATTTACTGGAAAATGTGTGTCACGATTGCCCACACAAATCTGTAAATAGTAACTCGTGGATGGGTTCTTTTCCATGGGATTAGATTTCCCAAATTCAGTTCCCAAACATGAAGTCATGGATTAGCTGCACAAAAAAAAAGTTTGCTACAAATATACTTGAAGCACAGTATTTGGTTACCGAACTATGTTTGGTACAAAGTGCGGTATCTGGTTACCGAACTATGTTTGGTACAAAGTGCGGTATCTGGTTATCGAACTATGTTTGGTACAAAGTGCAGTATCTGGTTACCGAACTATGTTTGGTACAAAGTGCGGTATCTGGTTACCGAACTATGTTTGGTACAAAGTGCGGTATCTGGTTACCGAACTATGTTTGGTACAAAGTACAGTATCTGGTTACCGAGCTTAAAAAGACCAGACTTGGCGGTCACATTGGTCTCGTGAGCAGTCCTTCTTCCAGCGTGCTCGTTCTTGAAAAGCCCGGGTGCTTGCACGTCACATTCTGAGACTGCAATAACGACTTTCTTTTCAAGAACGGAAAGTAGAAGAGATATCAAATATGGATATTACGACTGCAGTCTTGTAGCCGTTAGTCACCGGAGAAAAACCATTTTAAAAAAAATTTTGCTGGTGCTTTCTTGAAAGTGGGAAAGAGATTGGCTGTTAACAATTTATACGTGCAGATATCACTAGTTCTCAGAGAGTTTGCAGAGCATGCAGACTGACTAACACCAAAGAGGCCAAAACATTAACCTTTTTTTCTGACTCTTCATGAAAGAAAGATTATGTCGTGAACATATTCCATGAGCATAACACATTCTGAACGCATTTCTTGATCAGCCAGACGTATGAAGAATGTTCTGTGATAAGTTTCCCAGCATATAAACTTTTAAAAAATGAACATAAATCATTATGAACGTTCTTAAGACACAACAGGAGAAGGCAGTTCACGAGAAGACAAATAACCTCACAAATCACTGGAAAACTCGCAGGGGAAAAGAAAGACAGACAGTGAAGCGTACATAAATGTCTGAATGGGATGATGAAGTGGCAGGGAGAAAGAAAGACAAGTAGCCTGATTTGAGATATAAAGAGCAGGGAGGAGGAGATAAAGATATAAAGAGATGGAGATAAAGATATAAAGAGATGGAGGAGCATGATCATCAACATCCACTTAGTTCAATCAATACTACTACCACTATTAACCCCCCACAAACACACACGCAGCCTTTCCTCTGTTAAAAACAGTCGTTAACGTAAATGAGTTTGGCGACGAAAGCGCTTACAGCAGTAACTCAGTTCAAGTACACTAAACGTGTCAAACAGCTACAGACCTGGCACGGTATTTGTTCACGTCTGATGTGTTTTTTTGGACTCCTGGCCCAAGCGCGACCACACCGGTAGAAAATGTGCATCACGTTTCTAGTGTGCGAACATGGTACTCGTCAAACACGTATCTCTGATCCTTATCTTGTTCAGACAAAAAAAAAATGTTTATGGGGGGGGGGGGGGGGGGAAGGAGAGAGAGATAAGAAACAAAGAAATGGATAATAGAAAACTTGACCAAATCTGAAATTACAGGTGCTTCTGAGTTTAATGTCTACAAGATTCAGAAACCAACATGGCCGGTCACCTTATATAATGCAACAGTTATCTGGGTCACTAGGTCCTGTTTAGCCAAGACTCCTGGCCGTCAGTCTAGAAACACGGGGTCGTGGAGCTTGTTGATAAGCTTAGTTTTCCAATCTGTTTCGTGAATTACATGAAGCTATTCATTGCTCATTCTTTATTTGAATAACTGCATCTGTTTCTAGAACTTCATCTCGGCTTCGGATCTGTACAACATACAGTTTTAATTTTACACTTACAAGTAAATCAGGAACCAGCTCAACCTACCAACCAACCTATCATTCATCTGCATCAACTAATCAGCTCACGCAATCAACAAATAAGCAACCAACCAGCCAGTGAGCCAGCCAGCCAACCACCTTTTCAAATAAACCAAGCAAGCAACCAGTAGCCATGTAACATATACTTCACGTAACCTGCAAATTAAGACATTTCTACCTTCTTATAAAGCCTAAACTAAGAAAGAAAAGAGAATGAGTTGTAAAAAAAAAAAAAAAACTGGCTTCAGTCTCAACAACATCATCAACAAAATTTACCTGCTGTCAGCGACCTGGACTCATTACTATCAGTACATCAATAAATTTGTCTAAATTCCAGAATAATCTGTCCCGGAATCTTCCGCCCATGTTATCATCAGGTATAACGTATCGTCTTACGCCAGAGATTATCTGCCGGGTTCATCGCATGTACAACAATATGAAAAAAATAGGAACATGATGTTTTATGAACCTCGTGTCTGTACTGAGGATCATTCTCGGCGTACATCCGACCCTCAGAATCAAGCTGATACGATCGAGCAATGTTACCAGTTGCCCCATCAGACGTGTTCTGATGAAAGCTTCCACATTCTGATGGAATTTCTATCTAAGCTTGCGCTAATTTCTATCCAACTTGCGCTAATTTCTATCCAAGCTTGCGCTAATTTCTATCCAAGCTTGCGCTGATTGTGCTAATTTCTATCCAAGCTTGCGCTGATTTTTATCCAAGCTTGCGCTAATTTCTATCTAAGCTTGCGCTGATTTCTATCCAAGCTTGCGCTAATTTCTATCCAAGCTTGCGCTAATTTCTATCCAAGCTTGCACTAATTTCTGTCTAAGCTTGAGCTAATTTCTATCTAAGCTTGAGCTAATTTCTATCCAAGCTTGCGCTGATTTCTATCCAAGCTTGCGCTAATTTCTATCCAAGCTTGCGCTAATTTCTATCTAAGCTTGCGCTAATTTCGGAAGAAGCGAGATAGACTCCAGGTGTTTATTTACTTACTCCACTTAATCTTGGATTTTTGTCTTTAAATGGAGATTTCTGTCTACGGCGTGATCCCATTTCTTGTGTTAATGTAAAGGAACGAGTCCATCCCACAGATAAAATCAGCTCTGTCTATTAATATTGTCTTTCGTTCTAGCACTTGCAGTTCACTCTATGCGCCATATATGTTGTCATACCAGGATCAGTCACAATCAGTCATCTGCATGTCTCTTGTGGAACTTTGCCTCCCTAACAGCTTTCCTGTAGGCTTCTCGGTATAATTTATGCCGGGATAAAGACTCCAGTTCTTCTTATATTTCTTCTTCTTCAGCTTTCCGAACCTTTAAGTCTCATTCGCATCCAATCCTCTCTATTCCTAATCTTCCCTCTCAGTTGGTGACCTTGAATTTCTTGTAAATTATCCTCTATGTTTTTCCTCCATCTCTGTCTTGGTCTACCTCTCGGTCTTGTTTCCTTCATCTTTTGTATATACATCATTTTCATTTGTCTGTCCTCTTCCATTCTTTTTGCATGACCCTAATAAATTAATCAGTTTTACTAGAGTATGCATGGGGGGATAATCACAATATAATAATATATAAAGGAAGAAAGTCAGAACTTTCTATATAAGAACTAGTTTAGAATACGGGTATACATTATCCCCATTACTATTCAATCTAGTGTTAGAAAAGATAATCATAAAATACAGACTTCATAGATTTTAATATTTCCGCTCGCTTTTCACGGCTTTGGCAATAAGCTACCCATAACAGTTGTTTTCAAAGAAGCAGTCTTGTTACAAAAGTTGCTGATTTTGCAAAAGCAACAAACATTTGCGGTATCACTTATTCATTTGTGATTATATTTTACTTATTTGCGTGTACGTGGTGTTGCTTCTTGATGAGAAAACGATGTTAGCAAAAGGGCGAAGACTGCGTCGGAAGGTAGAGAATCCGTGCTCACTTCAACGCTCTGCAAGTCAAGGCGCCGGCACTAAAGTCTAAAACACTAGCTACTACAACCGTTACTTCCCACCTCCACTCCGTGTGTTGGCCCTTCCCCTCCAACTCCACTGGCGCAGAAACAGCAGACCCAAGGCCAGGTTTTTCAATATCACGTTATCAAACCATAAATACCTGGTACGGCTAGAGTTTATCAAGGTGTGTCTGCAATCTTAATAGGAGTATCAGTGGGAGCAAGGTATTAAAAAAACGCATAAACTACTGCGCCGGCAATACCAGAGAGTAGACCGTGTGAAAGATGCGTGCGTGTATGAGAGAGAGAGAGAGAGAGAGAGAGAGAGATGGAATGGGAGAATGCAGAGAAGAATTTGTGATACATTATGGACCGAACATAGTAACTGACGGCTTGTCTGTGCGGCGGATGGCCTCCAGAATGTGGAAAATATTCTCTGGGAATGTTCAGTAATCACAGACTTGCTAAACTAGAAGTAGGCAGACAGACTACATCTGGGATAATAACCACACAGGCTATATCAGTGGAAACTGCTAGTGAGATTATATCTGGGATAATAACCAGAGAAACTATACATCTGGACCATAGCCAGAGAGACCATATCTGGAGTAACAGCCAGAGAGACTACATCTGGACCATAGCCAGAGAGACCATATCTGGAGTAACAGCCAGAGAGACTACATCTGGACCATAGCCAGAGAGACCATATCTGGAGTAACAGCCAGAGAGACTACATCTGGACCATAGCCAGAGAGACCATATCTGGAGTAACAGCCAGAGAGACTACATCTGGACCATAGCCAGAGAGACCATATCTGGAGTAACAGCCAGAGAGACTACATCTGGACCATAGCCAGAGAGACCATATCTGGAGTAACAGCCAGAGAGACTACATCTGGGGTAATGCCCAGATAAGTTACATCTAGGATAACAGCCAGACAGGTTTACATCGGTGGGGGGGGGGGGTAACAGCCAGATAGGATTCATCTGGGGTAATAGCCAGATAGGTTACAACTGGGGTAGTAACCAGATAGGTTACATTTGGGATAATAGCCAGAAAAGTTACATCTGGGGTAATATCCAAAGAGACTATACATCACTTACTAGCAGGAGAGACTACATCTGTAGTTAGAGAAAAACTTCTTGCTTTTATATTTTTAAAAAAAACATTCTTCACAATAAAACATTGTATTTTAGTTAAATGTCCACATTCTCAAACACAGAATCGGGCATGCACTTAGCCCACAGATTAGCTCACAAAAATCATTAAATACTTGACCAAACCAGGTCAGATCTGTCTCACAAGACAGGTTTCACCCGCGTTACCGGTCTCGATAAGGTGGGTGTGCGGGTACGTAGTGAATAAATGAGGCACCTGTTTAGCTTAGCTCTCGGGTGAAATACGAGAGATAGAACATGAGACAGAGGCTATAGATGTGTACGAAGAAGAAGAAACATTTGTAGGAAAATATGTAATATCCGTTTCCGTAGATGAAATAAGTGTACATAATATTACATAACACAACATAAACACGCGTGATGTTACTGGTGGATCATACTGTGTTATTAATTTTCAGCTAATATGAAAGATGACTGTCCTTGAGATATGACTGAATAACAGACCACTGCGGGCTGAGACATCATTTATATCACAGCCTAAAAAATGGTTCACCAGGTCTATGTGCAAGCGGTCAAGAGCCACAAACAGCTCAACATATTCTTCAGAGTTGCCAGCTACACAACTCACTCAGGCGAAAGGAGATGGCCAGACCCCCAACCCCCTACAGGAGAAGCTCTACGGCGAGGCTGAAAACCTGAGACGAGCGCCAAATTTGTGAGATTGGTGTCGATGTCTGGGCAAACGACGACGAAGACGATGATGATGATGAATCAGGGTCGTAGCAAAACGCTCCATTTACTTAAAAAGCTGTTAGGTTAATTTGGTAGAGATTTACGCTTTCTCGACGGAAGTGGAAGTAGTTCAGAAGCGAATACAGCTTTTCCAGGCTAATTCTGCTTTATGTAGGTGTCAGCATGTCTCAAACGTCTTGATTCAGGTATCACCGCGTCTCAACCTGTCTTGATGCAGGTATCACCATGTCTTAATCTGGGTTAATACAGACATCACCGTCTTAACCCGCCATAATGCAGATATAACCATGTCTTCATGCAGGCATAACATATCTTAACCAAGGGCACTAGTCCATGATTATAAAAAGATCATCAAACAACTGATCCTGCAAGAAACAAAAGGGGTACCAACTCTAACTCAACCGTGTGTGAACCTTTAAACAGCATAAACAGCAGCTACTGGTGAACAAAATAACAATATGAACACAACCGTATGTGAACGTGAAAACTAGCACTTGGTTCTATATTCACGATATACGTCGCGGAAATTGAAAAAACAAAAGTTCGTCTTACCGCCCCAAACAAGAAACCTTACAGGGAAACATCTAACATAAATGTATGTTAACAAGAAATGCACACACAAACGGATATTTGAAAGAAAAAGGAAATCAATTACACGGCGGTTGTAGTTACACTTAGACTTATTTTATCCTTCCAGTTTTTTAGCTGTTAAATGAATGACGGGATGGAATGTGATATTGTCCACACTTGAGTCTACATACTTCAACTTAGCACTCTATATTTAACCTGTTTTGCAGTCCACTGATTCTGTTACAAACTTGGTTTAACAAATCAAACGTCATCTAAAGGCACCTCATTCACAAACGAGGGGAGAAAAAATTCAGCATTTTGTCTTCTGTTTTTGTTTTCAAAATATGCAAACATCCGAATCACAATCTCGACCACTAACGAAAAGTCAGCCTGTCTGTGTTTGCAGAAAGTCGTGTTCAGTAGTTCAGTGTGCAAAATATGCAACTCTGTTGCAGGTTATCTCTACAAAAACCGGATATAATGGATTGTAAATATTCTACCACACAGCATGTAGGCCAGTGAACTCAGGGACAGGTTAGTACTGGCCAGGATGGAAGTTGAATTTCACTTAATCTTGGCCTACATTTCGTGTAGATCTTGTACTTTGGGATACGATCTCAGATCTGGGTTGTACCAGCTGGGCTGGTTGTTTGTTTTTTTTTTTTGGGGGGGGGGGGGGGGGATTGAATATTGGTTTCATGTGGAGGAGAAGCTTAGAAAATGGTTGTGTTTGTGAGTTTCACTTACACTTAACTTCCTTTGAATGCATGTCACGGCCACCTGGACCCTTATTGTTTTCCTGCTGTTTTACCTTTCAGAAATGCTGTTTCAGAAATGCTGTTTCAGAGTGCGCTTTCAGCAAGCTGTATATATATATGTGTGTGTGTGTGTGTGTGTTGTGGCTGTTGTAGAAGAAGTGTTTTGGCTGCTGTTCCTTTGTACCTGTTGTTATATTGTAATTGATGTAGTATTGTATTTGATGTAATATTGCAGTTGATGTAATATTGTATTTGATGTGATATCGTAGTTGATGAAGATTAAAGAGAGAAAACTGAAATATTTTGGACACATTAAACGTCATGATAATTTAGAGAAGACCGTATTGGAAGGATACATAATGGGAAAAAGAAAAAGAGGAAGACCAAGACGAAGATGGCTGCAAGACATCGTTGACGATCTGGAAATGGATGCAACAGCAGCAGGCCATCTTGCTCACAACCGAGAGGCCTACAGGAGTGCTGTTTGGGAGGCAAAGTTCCGCAAGGGACATGCAAATGAATGAATGAATGAATGAATCGTAGTTGATGTAGTATTGTGGTTGATATTGTATTTGATGTAATACTGTATTTGATGTAATATTGTGGTTGATATTGTATGTGCAATTGTAGTTGATGTTGTAGATGATGTAATACTGTATTTGATGTAATATTGTATTTGAAGTAATTTTTTTATTTAATATTGTGTTTGATGTAATATAGTATTTGATATTATATTTATTTGATGTAATATTGTAGTTGATGTAATATTGTAGTTGATGTGATATTGTAGTTGATGTGATATTGTAGTTGATGTAATATTGTAGTTGATGTAATATTGTAGTTGATGTGATATTGTAGTTGATGTAATATTGTAGTTGATGTGATATTTTAGCTGATGTGATATTGCAGTTGATGTGATATTGTAGTTGATGTGATATTGTAGTTGATGTAATATTGTAGTTGATACTGTGGATCTAAATGCTATTAATTTGGAGATCGTAACCTTGTTTTGGAATGAAGATTAAAGTGTCGTGATACTTATGATGAAGATTAAATTGATGGTGATACTTATGATGAAGATTAAAGTGTGGTGATACTTGTGAGGAAGATTAAAATGATGATACTTATGAGGAAGATTAAAGTGATGATGATACTTATGATGAAGATTAAAGTTATGGTGATACTTATAATAACGGTGATGACAATGATGACTATGACGATAATAGTTGTGATCACGATTATGATAATCATGACATTCTTGATTCAAGGAGCATGCACAACCTTCTTCCAGCTTCTGTGTAAGCTTCACCACCACAACAACAATCTCGCCCATCTTACAGACACACTGTTATGAAAGGCTGTTGTGACACAAACTATTTCTCCAGGACACCTTCATGAATGAGCCAAGCTCGCTGGTTTGTCATATATTCACACATTTGTCATGCTTTTTTCATGTTCTTTTTTTTTTCCCTTTAAATTAAAAAAAAGTAACAATCGATAACGGACTTTTTAATATGTCCTTGTAGTATCATACAACGAATCATCGTTTATTCTCTTTCTCAAGTCCTCGTGTATTTCTTCTTTTTGTTTTACACTTTACTCTTTCTTCATCATAAATGTAACCCCCAGTTTATAACTTGAGAATGCTGTCTATTGCTTTCCGTATAAAGCCGAGACAACCCGAGGAAACAACACGCCAATCCGACTACAAGTCTGTGCTCTGTCTGTACAGACAAAGCAAAGACATTTCTTCATGACATGGGAGTGTGATAGGGGGAAAACAGAAGAGAAGGAAACATAAGAATGTTGTTACAAAGGTAGATCCCAGGTAAAGTTCTTTATACTCTTCCGGTTATGAAATCTACCCACGCTCTCCAAACTTCGGGTGGTCTATGAAAGCTTGAGCATGTACGATGCACTCCAGAAACAAATCTTAGGTCGTGGCCGACCAGAAGGGTTCCCCCCCCCCCCCACGATCGGGCCCTGTGTCCCGGATTTTGTTTCAAATAAGAAATGAGGGAAAAACAGGGCTCCAGGGGTACAACTTCGGCCCCCCCCCCTCTTCGAGCGTGGGTGGACTTCTTGATTGGTTGCTTGATGGGTTGCTAGTCTGCTTGCTTGATTGGTTGCTTGCTGAGTTGCTTTGTGAGTTGCAAGTCCCCTTGCTTGGTTGGTAGGTGGATTGTTAGTCACCTTGCTTGGTTGGTAGGTGGGTTGTTAGTCCCTTTGCTTGGTTGGTTTCTTGATGCTTTGCTAGCCTCATTGCTTGGTTGGTTGGTAGGTTGTTAGTCTCCTTGCTTGGTTGGCTGCTTTATGCGTTGTTAGTCTCATTGCTTGGTTAGTTGCTTGATGCGTTTTTAGCCTCGTTACTTGGTTGGTTGCTTTATGCGTTGTTAGCATCATTGCTTGGTTGTTTGCTTGATGTGTTGCTAGCTTCATTGCTTGGTTGGTTAGTGGGTTGTTAGTCCCCTTGCTTGGTCGGTTGCTTGATGCGTTGGTAGCCTAATTGCTTGGGTGATTGGTGGGTTATTAGTCCCTTTGCTTGGCTGGCTGCTTGATGCGTTGCCAGCCTCATTGCTTGGATGGTTGCTTAATGCGTTGCAAGCCTTATTACTTGGTTGGTTGGTGCATTGTTAGCCCCATTACTTGGTTGATTACTTGATGCATTGCTAGCCTCATATCTTGGTTGTTTGATGCGTTGCTAGTCTCACTGCTTTGTTGCTTGCTTGTTGCGTTATTAGGCCTCCTTGCTTGGTTGGTTAGTGCTTTGTTAGCCTCATTGCTTGGTTGGTGCGTTGTTAGCCTTATTGCTTGGTTGCTTAATGCATTGCTTGCCTCATTGCTTGGTTGGTTAGTGCGCTGTTAGCCTCATTGCTTGGTTGGTTTGGGTGTTGCTAGCCTCATTGCTTGGTTGGCTGCTTGCTGCGTTGCTAGCTTCATTGCTTGGTTAGTTGCTTGCTGCGTTGCTAGCCTCATTGCTTGGTTGAGTGCTTGATGCGTTGCAAACCTCATTGCTTGCTTGGTTGCTTGCTGGTTTGTCAGTCCCCTTGCTTGGTTGGTTGCTTGCTGGTTTGTCAGTCCCCTTGCTTGGTTGGTTGCTTGCTGGTTTGTCAGTCCCCTTGCTTGGTTGGTTGCTTGGTGGATTGTTACGCTCTCAGAAAATCGTATGTTCTTGGCAGCTGCAGCTCACTGTAAATATCTTGAACATATGTCTGGAGCCGGATAGGGAGTGATACAAGAGTTATTTGTTTTAACTGCCGGAAATAACATAAGAAGCAAGCCCAAGTCACTCCATTACAAGTGGGAATACATCGATCCATAAACAGATGCCCAGAACACAACAGTGTCTTGCAGGAACGACAGCCTAAAACAGTGATTACCAACAAGGCTGCAGCAAATGATCTGCAGGTGTGCCGCGAAAGTTTTGGACAGTGTCGAAAAGAAGAGATTTTCCTCCCCTTTAAGTGGTAAAATCTGCCCTTATAAAGCGAGTGTGTCTCGGTACCTTGTCTCACAGTGCTCAGTGCCTGGAGGTTGGTCATTTCTTCTCTAAAGTGAGAAGATTATGACCTTGATGTTTATACAGTCCTGAAGTTTTGAATCTGCAATCTGAACAATTCTGAACAAGAGAAACATTGCTATCCACCTTCCCCTCTCTACGTTCACACGTCTCTCCGAATGGAGGGAGTCAAGGCAAGACCTACATGAAGACAAAGCTGAGAAACTCTCAAGAACGTAACCTGTCTCTTATTCTGACTCTCTTACTTGCGAGGGCAGGCTCGAATCCCCTCAGATCTCACCTTAATCCTGCGAGTGGCATCAGCTCGTGTTAACATGTCCTGGAGTGAACCACGTCGTCACCTGAGCCAGTAATCCGACCATGAAGTCAGTAAAAACGGAGCTAAAAAAAATTGTAGGAAAATCTCCCAGGATCATCAAAGTTACAGGAAGCGAAGATGATGGAAATAATATTAAGAAAAAGATGAATACCTCGAAGACGAGGGGAGAAATACTGTTCTTTCCGCATTTCTCATAAGACCTCAGGATTTGATGGCGTGCTTATCTGCACGGCGAGAGAACTGGATCATTTAACGACAAAAGCTGGAGTAAAAAATCAGTTTTCTCCAAAACAAAAAAAAACTCCTAAAAGAAGGAAGATCTTACATGAGAAACAGATGAGGAGGTCAACAAACTCCAGGACTTTCTAATCAGCAGAGAGAAAAAAAAAGGCGTGAAATAATCATGAGGGAAGTTAAAAGACGGGAACTGATGAATTTTTAAGTATTTGTTCTGCAACATCTGTCAGGCATCATGAAACGACTAGCATTCAAGAAATGCATGGCGCTCGTTTTGTCCTCTGTGTCACTTGGCCTTGCATGCCGTGACCATACTGGGTGTCCCCCATCACACCACAGGCTGGATACATCACGTGACGAAGATGTCACGGCCACGAGTTTGACAAGAGCAATTCTGGTGGCTTTATGGCCAAGATCTGACCCCAGAAATTATGCTGCGACTATGTCCCCCACCCACCCCACCCCCAAACTCTTTGCTTTTTTTTAGCTCTACTATTGTTTCAAAGCTCTTTTGTTTCAAAGCTCTACTGTTTCAAAACACTATTGCTTCAAAGCTCTACTACTTCAAAGCTCTACTGCTTCAAAGCTCTACTGCTTCACAGTTCTACTGCTTCAAAGCTCTACTGCTTCAAAGCTCTACTGCTTCAAAACTCTACTGCTTCAAAGCTCTACTGTTTCAAAGCTATACTGATTCAAAATTCTACTGCTTCAAAGCTCTACTACTTCAAAGCTCTACTATTTCACATCTCTACTACCTCAAAGCACTACTGCTTCAAAACTCTGTTACTCTACTGCTTCAAAACTCTATTACTTCAAAACTCTGCTGCTTCAAAACTCTATTACTTCAAAACTCTGGCTTCAAAACTCTACTGCTTCAAAGCTCTGCTTTCTTACACTACGTATTCAGAAAGGCACTCAGTCATCCATTTGCATGTCCCTTGCGGAACTTTGCCTTCTCAACAGCTCTCATGTAGGCCTCTCGGTTGTAAGCAAGATGCCATGCTGCTGATGCATCCATTTGCGGATTATCAACGATGTCTTGCAGCCATCTTCGCTTTTGTCTTCCACTCTTTCTTTTCTCTATAATGTTCCCTTCCAAGACGGTCTTCTATAAATTCTCATGATGTTTAAAGTGTCCAAAATATTTAAGTTTTCTCTGTTTGATCCTCTTTACTATCTTCAGTATTCTTCAATATTAAGTTCTTATAGTATGGACATATTTATTCTTTTTTTTTGCCCATGATATTTGAAGAACTCTTCTGTAGCATTTACATTCAAAGACATTTATGTGTTTCTCAGCTGTTTTGCTAAGTGTCCAGGTCTCACAGTAAGCCACTAGTATCGAATCATGTCATACAAGGTTAGACAACTCCTTGTTTAATTTAGCAACTCTTTCCGTGCCTTTGGCTCATGTAAGACCCAAAGTCGATTTTGACGTTCCTGTCTTTGGTTCCTATATTCCCACATGTTTCGTTTCGTATAACTGTAATTCTCATTTTGGTTCGCACGTTACATGCCATGTGATCTTTTTTCAAAATGGCGGAAGAGTGCATAGTTACGACCGATTCGAGAGTGAAAAACGAAGTTTGTGAGCGAGAAATGTCAATTTTTGGTGATGTAGATAGGGGTATGGACATGCCCTGTGACCAGACCACTGTTCTTTAATGTATCCCAAGTAGATCTAGACATATTAGATGACTGGATAAGTAGTTAGAAGGTTATTTCAGACATTATTTCAGCGAGAATGCAACGTATCAAAACAAAACGATTTCGACAAGTAATTCTAGGCATCTCAGATCCTAAGTACTCTATATCTTGGCCTATCCATGATAAGTAGGACACAATTATTGTCTAAAAACATCACATTACTTATGTTTTGTCAAAAAAAAAAACTCTTCATTTATGAAATCTTCATACATTTAGTTATATTTTGAAACATAATAAGTACACAGAAGTACATGGAAATATTGTTTTCCAATCACTTTTCCAACTGTACACCCGATACAGATCAAGACCCGCGCATTTAATCTGGCACCCAACTGAACGTCCGCGTTTCTTCCTGTGGCACGGAAAGAGCTGGATAAGGGCAACCGAAGTTCTAGCAAGGAAGTTTCTATTTTCGTCCCACCAGTACAACCCACAGCCAGGATAATCACAGTACAACCCACAGCCAGGATATTCACAGTAAAACCCACACCCACCCCACCCCCAAACTCTTTGCTTTTTTTTAGCTCTACTATTGTTTCAAAGCTCTTTTGTTTCAAAGCTCTACTGTTTCAAAACACTATTGCTTCAAAGCTCTACTACTTCAAAGCTCTACTGCTTCAAAGCTCTACTGCTTCAAAGCTCTACTGTTTCAAAGCTATACTGATTCAAAATTCTACTGCTTCAAAGCTCTACTACTTCAAAGCTCTACTATTTCACATCTCTACTACCTCAAAGCACTACTGCTTCAAAACTCTGTTACTCTACTGCTTCAAAACTCTATTACTTCAAAACTCTGTTACTCTACTGCTTCAAAACTCTATTACTTCAAAACTCTGCTGCTTCAAAACTCTACTGCTTCAAAGCTCTACTGCTTTCTTACACTACGTATTCAGAAAGGCACTCAGTCATCCATTTGCATGTCCCTTGCGGAACTTTGCCTTCTCAACAGCTCTCATGTAGGCCTCTCGGTTGTAAGCAAGATGCCATGCTGCTGATGCATCCATTTGCAGATTATCAACGATGTCTTGCAGCCATCTTCGCTTTTGTCTTCCACTCTTTCTTTTCTCTATAATGTTCCCTTCCAAGACGGTCTTCTATAAATTCTCATGATGTTTAAAGTGTCCAAAATATTTAAGTTTTCTCTGTTTGATCCTCTTTACTATCTTCAGTATTCTTCAATATTAAGTTCTTATAGTATGGACATATTTATTCTTTTTTTTTGCCCATGATATTTGAAGAACTCTTCTGTAGCATTTACATTCAAAGACATTTATGTGTTTCTCAGCTGTTTTGCTAAGTGTCCAGGTCTCACAGTAAGCCACTAGTATCGAATCATGTCATACAAGGTTAGACACTCCTTGTTTAATTTAGCAACTCTTTCCGTGCCTTTGGCTCATGTAAGACCCAAAGTCGATTTTGACGTTCCTGTCTTGGTTCCTATATTCCCACATGTTTCGTTTCGTATAACTGTAATTCTCATTTTGGTTCGCACGTTACATGCCATGTGATCTTTTTTCAAAATGGCGGAAGAGTGCATAGTTACGACCGATTCGAGAGTGAAAAACGAAGTTTGTGAGCGAGAAATGTCAATTTTGGTGATGTAGATAGGGGTATGGACATGCCCTGTGACCAGACCACTGTTCTTTAATGTATCCCAAGTAGATCTAGACATATTAGATGACTGGATAAGTAGTTAGAAGGTTATTTCAGACATTATTTCAGCGAGAATGCAACGTATCAAAACAAAACGATTTCGACAAGTAATTCTAGGCATCTCAGATCCTAAGTACTCTATATCTTGGCCTATCCATGATAAGTATGACACAATTATTGTCTAAAAACATCACATTACTTATGTTTTGTCCAAAAAAAAACTCTTCATTTATGAAATCTTCATACATTTAGTTATATTTTGAAACATAATAATTACACGGAAGTACATGGAAATATTGTTTTCCAATCACTTTTCCAACTGTACACCCGATACAGATCAAGACCCGCGCATTTAATCTGGCACCCAACTGAACGTCCGCGTTTCTTCCTGTGGCACGGAAAGAGCTGGATAAGGGCAACCGAAGTTCTAGCAAGGAAGTTTCTATTTCCGTCCCACCAGTACAACCCACAGCCAGGATAATCACAGTACAACCCACAGCCAGGATATTCACAGTAAAACCCACAGCCAGGATAATCACAGTACAACCCACAGCCAGGATATTCACAGTACAACCCACAGCCAGGATAATCACAGTACAACCCACAGCCAGGATAATCACAGTACAACCCACAGCCAGGATAATCACAGTACAACCCACAGCCGGATACTCACAGTACAACCCACAGCCAGGATAATCACAGTACAACCCACAGCCAGATAATCACAGTACAACCCACAGCCAGGATAATCACAGTACAACCCACAGCCAGGATAATCACAGTACAACCCACAGCCAGGATAATCACAGTAAAACCCACAGCCAGGATAATCACAGTACAACCCACAGCCAGGATAATCACAGTAAAACCCACAGCCAGGATAATCACAGTACAACCCACAGCCAGGATAATCACAGTACAACCCACAGCCAGGATATTCACAGTACAACCCACAGCCAGGATAATCACAGTACAACCCACAGCCAGGATAATCACAGTACAACCCACAGCCAGGATAATCACAGTAAAACCCACAGCCAGGATATTCACAGTACAACCCACAGCCAGGATAATCACAGTACAACCCACAGCCAGGATATTCACAGTACAACCCACAGCCAGGATATTCACAGTAAAACCCACAGCCAGGATATTCACAGTACAACCCACAGCCAGGATATTCACAGTAAAACCCACAGCCAGGATATTCACAGTAAAACCCACAGCCAGGATATTCACATTACAACCCACAGCCAGGATATTCACAGTAAAACCCACAGCCAGGATATTCACAGTACACCCACAGCCAGGTATTCACAGTACAACCCACAGCCAGGATATTCACAGTAAAACCCACAGCCAGGATATTCACAGTACAACCCACAGCCAGGATATTCACATTACAACCCACAGCCAGGATATTCACAGTACAACCCACAGCCAGGATATTCACATTACAACCCACAGCCAGGATATTCACAGTACAACCCACAGCCAGGATATTCACAGTACAACCTACAGCGAGGCTATTCCCAGTACAACCCACAGCGAGGCTGTTCTGCGGCTAGCACTGACAAGATCATAACGTTTTCTCGTTGACAGGTCAGCAATATATGCCATTCCTGCACAAGACACGGCCAAGCCAACAAATATAAAATCTAAACTTGAACAGAAGTCTTGGATCTACAGTTACGGAAACTTGATCTCTACAGGAAAATATCCGTACACAATTAGAACAGAGAGCTACTGCTGTAGACAACGACCAAAAAAAAAAAGGTGCGTCAAACAAAAAGTGATTAAAAACTGAGGAAAAGTTCTGATTAATCAGTCTTCGGTGCTTAGCACTCTCGTAGTAGTAGTAGTAGTAGTAGTAGTTAGTAGTAGTAGTAGCCGTAGTAGTAATAGTAGTAGTGGTAATAGTAGTAGCCGTAGTAGTAGTAATTGTAGTAGTAGCCGTAATAGTAGTAGTAGCCGTAGTGGTAGTAGTAGTAGTGGTAATAGTAATAGTAGCCGTAGTAGTAGTAATTGTAGTAGTAGCCGTAATAGTAGTAGTAGTAGTAGTGGTAATAGTAGTAGTAGCCGTAGTAGTAATAATTGTAGTAGTAGCCGTAGTGGTAGTAGTAGTAGTGGTAATAGTAGTAGTAGCCGTAGTGGTAGTAGTAGATGTCGTAATAGTAGTAGTAGCCGTAGTGGTAGTAGTAATAGTAGTAGCCGTAGTAGTAGTAATTTTAGTAGT
This sequence comes from Achatina immaculata, assembly GCA_009760885.1. Classification (NCBI taxonomy): domain Eukaryota; kingdom Metazoa; phylum Mollusca; class Gastropoda; order Stylommatophora; family Achatinidae; genus Lissachatina; species Lissachatina immaculata. Next base: position 40,680,476 of record CM019697.1, on the reverse strand, counting down.
AGCCGTAGTGGTAGTAGTAATAGTAGTAGCCGTAGTAGTAGTTGCAGTTGTAGTAGTAGTAGTAGTAGTAGTAGTAGTAGCAGTAGTAGTATAGTAGTAGTAGTAGTAGTAGTAGTAGTGTATAGTAGTAGTAGTAGTAGTAGTAGTAGAATCTGACATATTCTGATGTGAGCTTCTTCAGTCAGTGATGGTGTACAAGTATTTTTTGTGTGTGCGAGATATAGCCAAGTCTAGCAGCAGAAACGCCAAGAAGGAACAGCTCTCACCCCCCCCCCCCCCCACCTCCAAACCCTTCCGCCACACACTACGAACAGTTACCTTAGTAACGGCACAAGCGATGCTTTCACTGTCTAAAAGCTGAGATTCTCATCTATATCGTACCTGCCAGTTTTGATCTTAATCTGCTACTCAAAAGAATCAATTCATCTTCATCGTTGTCCTCTATCGCAACAAAACTCCCACGGACCCTCGCAAGCCGTTTATTTTTGTTCTGTTGAAACCAATCGTAAAATAAACAAAGTGCCGGCTAATGCACCTTCACAAAACTTGGCTGTGATGTATTCACCAGACTAGTCCCGTATACACGGGGACTCACATCACCGTGACAGATAAGACTTAGATTTAGTACACATTGATTCCATGTTATTCCCTACAAGTCTGTTTTTCAAGCGGAACTCACACGAAGTTAGAAGAAACATCGCAGAACTCTTCTGTACGCAATCACCTTTGAAGCTAACACGTCCCGTATATTGCACAAAATATTATTAGCTCTTAAAACTTGCAGCTCTTCCATCGAAAAAAAAAGTTTTTAATTAATTTTTTTTCCTTATTCTTTCAGTAGCGAAAAAAAAAAAGAAAAAAGAAAAGGAAATCAGATTTGGGAGTTCTCCCTTCCTCTTTCTTACAAAAAAAAAAAAAAAAAAACGGCTGAGAAGAAGAACACACTTTAAAGAAAGAGAAAAATGAGAATGACAGATAGAAAAATAAGAACAACAGTGTAACAAGTGTGCCATTGCCTGGCAAGAGTTCGATTAGCACTGGGGACGGGGCTCAGTGTGGCTGTGGTGTTTAGCATCTTTCCTGGATCGTTTGTCTTAGAGCTTTCCTGGAACGTTTGTCTTGGATCTACAGTTACGGAAACTTGATCTCTACAGGAAAATATCCGTACACAATTGAACAGAGAGCTACTGCTGTAGACAACGACCAAAAAAAAAAGGTGCGTCAAACAAAAAGTGATTAAAAACTGAGGAAAAGTTCTGATTAATCAGTCTTCGGTGCTTAGCACTCTCGTAGTAGTAGTAGTAGTAGTAGTAGTAGTAGTAGTAGTAGCCGTAGTAGTAATAGTAGTAGTGGTAATAGTAGTAGCCGTAGTAGTAGTAATTGTAGTAGTAGCCGTAATAGTAGTAGTAGCCGTAGTGGTAGTAGTAGTAGTGGTAATAGTAATAGTAGCCGTAGTAGTAGTAATTGTAGTAGTAGCCGTAATAGTAGTAGTAGTAGTAGTGGTAATAGTAGTAGTAGCCGTAGTAGTAATAATTGTAGTAGTAGCCGTAGTGGTAGTAGTAGTAGTGGTAATAGTAGTAGTAGCCGTAGTGGTAGTAGTAGATGTCGTAATAGTAGTAGTAGCCGTAGTGGTAGTAAGTATAGTAGTAGCCGTAGTAGTAGTAATTTTAGTAGTAGCCGTAGTGGTAGTAGTAATAGTAGTAGCCGTAGTAGTAGTTGCAGTTGTAGTAGTAGTAGTAGTAGTAGTAGTAGTAGCAGTAGTAGTAGTAGTAGTAGTAGTAGCAGTAGTAGTAGTAGTAGTAGTAGTAGTAGTAGTAGTAGTAGTAGTAAATCTGACATATTCTGATGTGAGCTTCTTCAGTCAGTGATGGTGTACAAGTATTTTTTGTGTGTGCGAGATATAGCCAAGTCTAGCAGCAGAAACGCCAAGAAGGAACAGCTCTCACCCCCCCCCCCCCCCACCTCCAAACCCTTCCGCCACACACTACGAACAGTTACCTTAGTAACGGCACAAGCGATGCTTTCACTGTCTAAAAGCTGAGATTCTCATCTATATCGTACCTGCCAGTTTTGATCTTAATCTGCTACTCAAAAGAATCAATTCATCTTCATCGTTGTCCTCTATCGCAACAAAACTCCCACGGACCCTCGCAAGCCGTTTATTTTTTGTTCTGTTGAAACCAATCGTAGAAATAAACAAAGTGCCGGCTAAATGCACCTTCACAAAACTTGGCTGTGATGTATTCACCAGACTAGTCCCGTATACACGGGGACTCACATCACCGTGACAGATAAGACTTAGATTTAGTACATCATTGATTCCATGTTATTCCCTACAAGTCTGTTTTTCAAGCGGAACTCACACGAAGTTAGAAGAAACATCGCAGAACTCTTTCTGTACGCAATCACCTTTGAAGCTAACACGTCCCGTATATTGCACAAAATATTATTAGCTCTTAAAACTTGCAGCTCTTCCATCGAAAAAAAAAAGTTTTAATTAAATTTTTTTTCCTTATTCTTTCAGTAGCGAAAAAAAAAAAAGAAAAAAGAAAAGGAAATTCAGATTTGGGAGTTCTCCCTTCCTCTTTCTTACAAAAAAAAAAAAAAACGGCTGAGAAGAAGAAAACACACTTTAAAGAAAGAGAAAAATGAGAATGACAGATAGAAAAATAAGAACAACAGTGTAAACAAGTGTGCCATTGCCTGGCAAGAGTTCGATTAGCACTGGGGATCAGTGTGGCTGTGGTGTTTAGCATCTTTCCTGGATCGTTTGTCTTAGAGCTTTCCTGGAACGTTTGTCTTGGATCTTTGCTGGAACGTTTGTCTTGGAGCTTTGCTGGAACGTTTGTCTTAGAGCTTTGCTGGAACGTTTGTCTTAGATCTTTGCTGGAACGTTTGTCTTGGAGCTTTGCTGGAACGTTTGTCTTGGAACTTTGCTGGAACGTTTGTCTTAGAGCTTTGCTGGAACGTTTGTCTTAGAGCTTTGCTGGAACGTTTGTCTTGGATCTTTGCTGGAACGTTTGTCTTGGAACTTTGCTGGAACGTTTGTCTTAGAGCTTTGCTGGAACGTTTGTCTTGGATCTTTGCTGGAACGTTTGTCTTGCAACTTTGCTGGAACGTTTGTCTTGGAACTTTGCTGGAACGTTTGTCTTGCAACTTTGTTGGAACGTGTGTCTTGCAACTTTGTTGGAACGTGTGTTTTGCAACTTTGTTGGAACGTTTGTCTTGCAACTTTGCTGGAACGTTTGTCTTGCAACTTTGCTGGAACGTGTGTCTTGCAACTTTGCTGGAACGTTTGTCTTGCAACTTTGCTGGAACATTTTAATTGTATCTTTGCTGAAAGGTTTGATTTGTAGACTGAAGGTATATTTCTCTGGCCAGCAGCTGAGCTACTAGCGGTAAACCTTGGTACAATACACAGCTGTAGGTTTGAGGTGGTGATGGGAGATGAATTGGATGGGGAGAGAGAGAGAGAGAGAGGGAGAGAGAAAGAGAGAGAGAGGGAGGGAGAGAGAAAGAGAGAGAGGGATAGAGAAAGTGAAAGAGAGAGAGGGAGAGAGAAGCAGAAAGAAGGAGAGAGAAAGAGAGAGAGAAAGGGAGAGAAAAAGAGAGATAGAAGAAGAGAGAAAGAGAGAGAGAAGGAGAGACAAAGAGAGGGAGGGAGAGGGAAAGAGAGGGAGGTAGAGAGAAAGAGAGAGAGAGGGACAGAGAAAGTGAAAGAGAGAGAGGGAGAGAGAAACGGAACGAGGGAGAGAGAAATGGAGAGAGAAAGAGAGAAAAAGAGAGAGGGAGAGAGAAAGAGAGAGAGGGAAGAGAAAGAGAGAGGGAGAGAGAAAGAGAGAGGGAGAGAGAAAGAGAGAGAGGGAAGAGAAAGGGAGAGGGAGAGAGAAAGAGAGAGGGGAGAAAGAGAGAAAGGGAGAAAGGGAGAGATTGATTGACTGATCTTTATTTCAGAAGGGTTAAGATTTGGGCAAAAGGGAGAGAGAAAGAGAGAGAGAAAGAGGGAGAGAGAAAGAGAGAGAGAGAAAGAAAGAGAGAAAGAGAGGGAGAAAGAGAGAGAGGGAGAGAAAGAGAGAGAGAAAGAGAGAAAGAAATAAAGAAAGAGAGAAAGAGAAGGAGAGAAAGAAAGAGAAAAAGAAAGAAAGAAAAGAGAGAGATAGAGGGAGAGAGAAAGAGAGAGAGAGAGAGAGAGAAAGAGATAGAGAAAGAAGGAGAGAAAGAAAGAAAAAAGAGAGAAATAAAAAAAGAAAGAAAGAAAAAAAAGAGAGAGAAAGATTGATTGACTGATTGATTGATCTTTATTTCAAAAGGGTTAAGAATTGGGCACGCAGGCCCGTCTGACATTCTGCCCTTTATCATACATCTTTCACTCTATTCCAGAGAGAGAGAGAAAGAAAAAAATAAAGAAAAAGAGAGGAGGAGAGAGAGAAAGAGGGGTAGAAAGAAAGAGAGAAAGAAAGAAAGAGAGATTGATTGATTGATTGAGTGATTGATTTTTATTTCAAAAGGGTTAAGAATTGGGCACGCAGGCCCGTCTGACATTCTGCCCTTTAAAAAGAGAAAGAGAGAGAGAGAGAGAAAGAAAGAGAGAAAGAACGAAAGAAAGAGAGAAAGAACGAAAGAAAGAAAGAAAGGCGAAAGAAAGAACAAAAGAAAGAACGAAAGAAAGAAGAGAAAGAGAGAGAGAGAGAGAGAGAAATTCTAATCTCAGTACCTATTACAGTCATAACTATTGCATTTGCAAAGTTAGTAATGGTAGCATTAGTATTTCTGACAGTGGTGATGTTGTAACAAAAGGTTGTAGTAACATTACCTATAGGAGAATATTAGTAGAATATTAGTAGAATATTAGTAGAATATTAAATGCTGTGGTAATCACATAGAGTGCTTGTTAGTAACTATATTAACAGTAGTCATCGTAGTAGTAATAGCTGTTGCTGTTATTGTTGCAGTAGTAGTAATACTTCTTCTTCTTCTTCTTCTTCTTATTGTTGTAATAGTAGTAGTAATAACAGATCAGCTCTCACCTCACCTTCCCCTTCTCTCTTTCGCTACACTGTGACAGAGTGAATGTTGTGTGTTTCCTGAGTTTAATACGAGAAAGGCAGGGTGGGGTCTTTGTTATATAAATTTGTTCAGATTGCCTGCCATAAAAAATAATAAAAAGAACAAAAACAAAATAAAAACAGAAGAAAGAAATTACACTTGACAAAACTAAATAAAAAGCCTGTTCGAACTACGACAGGGAGTCGAAATGTAACCTTCATTTCTATTATTTATTTGAATAAAACGCGCAAATATGAATGAAAACTCTGCATCATTTTTCATGCCACCACCACGTTCAGTGCAAGTTTTCCGCCATTTCAGTAATTCCTGTCCATGCTGTCTCTCCATTCTGTGACAAATATCTACAAGATTCCTCATTTTTACAAGCCAGGAAACGCGCTGTTCTTCTCTCGTGCATAGTTCCAATGACGCGGCCATCTTTGATCCGGTTAGCTGACGTCATATTTCCGAAATGACCGACGTACATCCGGATACCTACACCTAGAGAAGAATGGCATAACATACCTGTATTAAAAATGTCTACTACTCGATTTAGATTTTTTTAGGAGCAAAATTAAGGTTACCTTTTGACTAGCTCTCACAGTTTATAAAATAAAATAGCTATGGCAAGCTATTTTCGCATATATTATGATTTATTATGTAAACTGTTTATGCAAGACCGACTTTTGATGCACTCAGACGCCCCGTCATTAAAAAAGAGCATACATGCGCCACCTGGGTTCTCATACTACAGAGCAGAATGACCTGACATATTTTTCAACGACAAACAGAGCGGTGGGTGAAGATCGGGGAGACGATACTTGTTTGTTTTTTAAACTTAATTAAAATGTTATTAGTTTTTCGCCTGCTTGTTTAGATATGTGGTCCTAAGCGTTTTCTGCTTGTTTAGATCTGTGGTCCTAAGCGTTTTCTGTCTGTTTAGATCTGTGGTCCTAAGCGTTTTCTGCTTGTTTAGATCTGTGGTCCTAAGCGTTTTCTGCTTGTTTAGATCTGTGGTCCTAAGCGTTTTCTGCCTGTTTAGATCTGTGGTCCTAAGCGTTTTCTGTCTGTCTAGATCTGTGGTCCTAAGCGTTTTCTGTCTGTTTAGATCTGTGGTCCTAAGCGTTTTCTGTCTATTTAGATATGTGGTCCTAAGCGTTTTCTGCTTGTTTAGATCTGTGGTCCTAAGCGTTTTCTGTCTATTTAGATCTGTGGTCCTAAGCGTTTTCTGCCTGTTTAGATCTGTGGCCCTAAGCGTTTTCTGTCTATTTAGATATGTGGTCCTAAGCGTTTTCTGCTTGTTTAGATCTGTGGTCCTAAGCGTTTTCTGTCTATTTAGATATGTGGTCCTAAGCGTTTTCTGCTTGTTTAGATCTGTGGTTCTAAGCGTTTTCTGCTTGTTTAGATCTGTGGTCCTAAACGTTTTCTGTCTATTTAGATATGTGGTCCTAAGCGTTTTCTGCTTGTTTAGATCTGTGGCCCTAAGCGTTTTCTGCCTGTTTAGATCTATGGTCCTAAGCGTTTTCTGCTTGTTTAGATCTGTGGCCCTAAGCGTTTTCTGCCTGTTTAGATCTGTGGTCCTAAGCGTTTTCTGTTTGTTTAGATCTGTGGTTCTAAGCGTTTTCTGTCCGTTTAGATCTGTGGTCCTAAGCGTTTTCTGTTTGTTTAGATCTGTGGCCCCAAGTGTTTTCTGCCTGTTAAATATTTGGTCCTAAGCTTTTCCTGCTTGTTTAGATCTGTGGTTCCAAGCTTTTTCGGCCTGTTCTAATGGGTGGCCCCTAAGCTTTTTCTGCCTGTTGAGATATGTGGTCCTAAGCGTTTTCTGTCTGTTTAGATATGTGGTCCTAAGCTTTTTCTGCCTGTTGAGATATGTGGTCCTAAGTATTTTCTGTCTGTTTAGATATGTGGTCCTAAGCTTTTCCTGCTTGTGTAGATCTGTGGTCCTAAGCTTTTTCTGCCTGTTTAGATCGATGGTCCCTAAGCGTTTTCTGGACCCTCCGATCCCTTGTTCCTCATGCTACCTCCTTACTGCTCCCCCCCCCCCCATTCTTAGTTTACTGTCATGCCTTCTGCCAGTTCTCTTTTCTCTCACTGCCTCCTTGATAGTTCCTAGCTTTTTTTTAGGGGGTGGGGGTAGGGCCCCACCATTGTGGTAGATGTAAGTGACATCTTAGACTGACCGAGCTTCTACGAATGCGTGTTCGTCACGAATGAAATACCATACAGTATGTGCATGTGGGTGTATGTGGGTATTGAACAAACAGAAACTGAGCGGGGACAAATAGAAATAAGTCTGTCGTAGTTTCGGCTGCTGTGTATGTTAGAGTCGGCTGTTGTATAATGTTAGCGTCGGATGTTGTAAATTGTTAGCGTCGGATGTTGTATAATGTTAGCGTCGGCTGTTGTATTATGTTAGCGTTGGCTGTTGTATAATGTTAGGGTCGGATGTTGTATAATGTTAGCGTCGGATGTTGTAAATTGTTAGCGTTGGCTGTTGTATAATGTTAGCGTCGGCTGTTGTATAATGTTAGCGTCGGATGTTGTAAATTGTTAGCGTCGGCTGTTGTATAATGTTAGCGTCGGCTGTTGTATAATGTTAGCGTCGGATGTTGTATAATGTTAGCGTTGGCTGTTGTGTAATGTTAGCATCGGCTGTTTTATAATGTTAGCGTCGGCTATTGAATAATGTTAGAGTCGTCTGTTCTATAATGTTAACGCAGGCTGATGTATAATGTTAGCTTAGTCTGATGTATAATGTTAGCGTAGACTGTTGTAAATAAGATTTTTAAGGGCATACATCTTTCCCATCGCAACATATGCCTGTAAGACCTGGACACTTAACAAAACAGCTGAAAAACACACAAATGCCTTTGGATGTAAATGCTACAGAAAAATTCTTCAAATATCATTGACACAAAAAAGAACAAATATATTCAAACTAAAAAAACTTAATATTGAAGAAGGCTGGCTAGTAAAGAGGATTAAAGAGAGAAAACTTAAATATTTTGGACACATTAAACGTCATGATAATCTAGAGAAGACCATCTTGGAAGTGTACATAATGGGAAAAAGAAAGAGAGGAAGACCAAGGCGAAGATGGCTGCAAGACATCGTTGGTGATCTGCAAATGGATGCATCAGCAGCAGGGCCATCTTGCTTACAGCAGAGAGGCCTACAGGAGAACTGTTAGGAAGGCACATTTCCCCAAGGGACATGCAAATGACTGACTGACTGACTGAAACTGCTGTATAATGTTAGCGTTGACTGCTGTATAATTTTAGCGTCGGCTATTGTATACATGAGTTTAAGGTCTGGATTTTGTTTTTGTCGTTCTTGCTTGAGAGGCGGGGTAGCCAAGTGATTAGTGTACATATTTCTCATGTCCTGCTATCAAACCATAATTAACTTTTCCCACTTTTAAGACGGTTCTTGGTGTAATGAGATTTTACCTTTACGTTATTTTTTTTACTAAAGACCATTTTGTGCAACAGTTTCTGTCAGTGTTGTTTCTTCGAATTTTGGATTTGCATCATCGGATACAACAACAGCAAGATAGCATAGATATGGGTGCTTGAAAGAAGCTGACAGTATCACAGACAGCTACAATGGTAGTCTTTTTTTGTTGAAGTCAGTGGGAAAAATAATTTAATTAAAAACAGTAAGAAAAAAAATCAACAAATAATTAATTCAGGACAAGGGGATGAGATGAAAACATTACAGCAGTGAGAAAGAGGCACAAAAACAAAAGCAGAAAACAGACCAAGATGGAAGATAATGCGTGGTCGACAAGAAAACATGACAACAAAAAATTCACCAAAATCAGTGATGAGAAAAATTTCAATATCTGTGCTTATCTGCACCCAACTTGACACAACTAAACTTATTTACCCGCTATCTGTCCACAAAATCTTTCAAAACATTCTCTAAAAAGCAACTTCCCTGTAAGAAATTCTGCCTTCATCAGCAACATTTTTTCTTTCCCTTTCTCATTAAACCCGCCTGATCTTCTTCTTGTACTCACCTTCTCCTTGTACTCACCTTCTCCTTGTACTCACCCGGTTACTGTCATTTTTGTTCTCTCTTGATTTATTCCACTGCAAATTTGTAGGATTTTTTTTTCTAAAAAAATATATTTACTTCATCGATCCTTCACAGGATTCAGTAATAACCACGTTTTGTGTTAAATCTTATTTCCTCTGCAACTGGCTGTCTTCACAGAACTAACCTGGACCTAATTCTATCCAAATTTCAGCTTGGCATTACTTTAATACGTCAAATCTTCTCCATACATTTTTCTTTCTTTCTTAAAATTTGTTTCGATATTCGTGCTTTTTGATCGTTACACTTTAAGAATAAGAGGAAACACATTTCTACCTGAATATAGCACGTCTGGCATTTTTGTAAAGGTAAATGTCAACAGGTAAATGTCAACAGGTAAATGTCAACATGTAAATGTCAACAGGTAAATATCAACATGTAAATGTCAACAGGTAAATGTAACCCTGTTGTGTTTTGGAGACATCTAGAGGATGTGGTGTTAGTGTCCTTATTTTCCTTCCAGTACACCAGAGGATGATGTGGTCAGCACACCAGAGGATGATGTGGTCAGCACACCAGAGGATGATGTGGTCAGCACACCAGAGGATGATGTGGTCAGCACACCAGAGGATGATGTGATCAGCACACCAGAGGATGATGTGGTCAGCACACCAGAGGATGATGTGGTCAGCACACCAGAGGATGATGTGGTCACCACATAAGAGGATGATGTAGTCAGCACACCAGAGGATGATGTGGTCACCACATCAGAGGATGATGTGGTCAGCACACCAGAGAATGATGTGGTCAGCACACCAGAGGATGATGTGGTCAGCACACCAGAGGATGATGTGATCAGCACACCAGAGGATGATGTGATCAGCACACCAGAGGATGATGTGGTCAGCATCACGATTGGCCGTCTTCGCGTCACCAGCGACAGAAGAAACGCCCAGAGTTCCACACTGAGTCGCCTCCTGGCCCATTTGAACCACTGACCTTTTCTGTGAGACTTGAGTATTAACCACTTGGTCACTAAGGCGTTTGGTACTGTTGTAAGATTTGTAATATGTGTAGAGTAACTCTGCGGCTAAACATGGCTAAGCATCACTTGTTGAAAAGCATGACTATTTAAGTATCACTTGTGAAAGTTACGTTCATATTAATCTATTATTTATTTTACGTACATATTTGTGGAAACTGGTTCTCTGAACTGGCAATGTAGCAATAACAGCAGGGGATAACTAACATTAACAGCAGGGGATAACTAACATTAACAGCAGGGGATAACTAACATTAACACCAGGGGATAACTAACATTAACAGCAGGGGATAACTAACATTAACAGCAGGGGATAACTAACATTAACAGCAGGGGATAACTAACATTAACAGCAGGAGATAACTAACATTAACAGCAGGGGATAACTACATTAACAGCAGGAGATAACTAATATTAACAGCAGAGGATAACTACATTAACAGCAGGGGATAACTAATATTAACAGCAGGAGATAACTAATATTAACAGCAGGAGATGACTAATATTAACAGCAGGGGATAACTACATTAACAGCAGAGGATAACTACATTAACAGCAGGGGATAACTAACATTAACAGCAGGGGATAACTAATATTAACAGCAGGAGATAACTAATATTAACAGCAGGGGATGACTAATATTAACAGCAGGGGATAACTAATATTAACAGCAGGGGATAACTAATATTAACAACAGGGGATAACTAACATTAACAACAGGGGATAACTAACATTAACAGCAGGGGATAACTAATATTAACAGCAGGAGATAACTAATATTAACAGCAGGGGATAACTAACATCAACAGCGGGGATAACTAACATTAACAGCAGGGGATAACTAACATTAACAGCAGGGGATAACTAACATTAACAGCAGGAGATAACTAACATTAACAGCAGGAGATAACTAACATTAACAGCAGGGGATAACTGACATTAACAGCAGGAGATAACTAACATTAACAGCAGGGGATAACTGACATTAACAGCATGGGATAAATAACATTAACAGCGGGGATAACTAACATCAACAGTGGGGATAACTAACGTTAACAGCATGGAATGACTAACATGAAAATGATAACTATAACACTGTCGCATTAAAAGATAACAAAGAATGACAGAATAATATTACTAAGGGCGAAAAACGGATAAAACTATCAGAGAGGAACGGATAACACTAACAAGTGCAAAAAATAACACTAAACGGAGAACGAATAACACTGAAAGGCGAAATAATAAAAAGGACGAATGTAAGGATAACACGGACAAACGGAAAAAAACACACTACCAAAAATGTGGAAGAATGACACTAACTGACAGGACGAAGTAACACTAACTGACAGGACGAAATAACACTAACTGACAGGATGAAATAACACTACCTGACAGGACGAAATAACACTAACTGACAGGACGAAATAACACTAACGATCATCCAATGTGTTTATTCAGTCACGCATGAATGACGATGCTTCACAATCCACGTGGATAATACTTCGAGAGATTCACATTCAAACATTTCCCTTCCTCATTCTTGCTTTGTATGCGAAGTGAACTTACAATAACATCTGTGCATGTGTTCATGATCAATATTTTATTGAGCAGTCAAGTTACCTAAGATCTTCTTCTTCTTCTTCTTCGTTCACTTCTACCACCAAAAACCGCACTGTGAACCTACTGAATTCACGCATGTGGTCCTCGTTAGGTCCCGTGGTCCCCTGTGTGGTCCAAAATAGACCACACGAGTTCCACGAAAGGACCACAAGGGGTTCAGAGTATCACAGTGCTTTAGCCTGTATTCTTGGTGGGTCTCTGAAGCGGGATTGCGTGACACCGTGGTTTTCATTGCACCAGTTTGGTCTAGGGTTGGACTTTCTCACCGGAAGACCTCGACGTGTTTGGAATATCAGTGCATCCCCGCTGGGTGAGAGGCGTTAGCCCACCCAGGCCAGAGTTGGACTTTCTCACCGGAAAACCTCGACGTGTTTTGAGATACCCGTGTATCACCGCCGGGTGAGGGTGGTTGCCCATCCAATCCAGGGTTGGACTTTCTCACCGGAAAACCTCAGCGTGATTAGGATACGCAGACATCCCCGCCGGTGAGAGGTGGTTGCCTATCTAGACTTCCCTGGTCCAGTGTCTCCGACTTCACCATTTTGCGGTCGTGGCCGCTACCCTTCCTGGTTGTGACCAGGATTGAGCTTTTGTCCAGGAGGACGAATCCTCGCCACTAGTGACTTCCACCCCTGGGTTGAGCCGGTTTAGGCATTTCCCAGTATGGGCGTGTTTGGGACGGGACCGACCTCTAGGGCAGAGGTACTGTGACATTCATAGCCTTCAAGATTCACCCCTGTATGAGCCGGTTTAGGCAAAATTCACCAGTATGGGTGTTTATCAGGCGTTACCGACCTCTAGAGCGGAGGTGGCATGACATGTCTAGCCATCGAGTTCCACCCCTGGTGTGTGCCGGTTTAGGCATATTTCACCAGTGTAGGTGTATTTCGGACGTAGGCGGCCTCTAGAGCAGAGGTGCCGTGGTATAGCTCTCGTAGCGATACTACTGGACATACCAGGTTAAACTTCACTTTCCACCACCTTTTCCCATCGGCGCCGCACAGCAACCTTTATTTCCGCATTTACTTCCTTAACCGGGAGGAGCTTCACTCCACGCGCGGCATTTGAAGAGTCTCGCCAGCAGTGTCTTAACCTCTGGGACAAGCCGGTTCATGCATTTCACCCGATATGACTGCACTCAGGACGTGGCCGACCTCCAGACCAGAGGTGCCGTGATTTGACTGTTTGCTTCGCTTTATTCTTTCAACCACCTTTTCCGCAGTGATGCTGCGCGGCAACCTCATTTGCAAATTTCTTCATTGGCCGGGAAGAGAACCGCTCCACGCACGGCAGCTGAAGATCTCGCCAACAGCGGGTTACCTAAGATAAATTACTTATCTTCTGAGATAGAACACAAGTTATATGTCATTAAAAAGGTAAAGGTAACCCTGTCATGCCTTAGAGGCACATAGGGATATGGTGTTAGTGCCCATATTTTCCTTGACCTGTCAGCACACTAGAGGGTGATATGGTCAGTATCACGCCTGGCCGCCTTTCCTTCCCCACTCCAGAAGAAGTCGGGTACCCATTTCCACAGCTGGGTGACTGGGGTGCCTCCGGCCGGATTCGAACCCCCAACCTTCGCCATGAGAGACCAGTGCACTAACCACTTCGCCACTCAGATAACCACATATGTCATTAGCCAGAGTAAAAAAAAAGTACAATGATATGTTGCTGAGAGAAGCAAGGAGAAGGTAGGTTATGGCTTTGACTATTTTTGTTTCGCCAGTTTCGATAACTAAGCCATTACTTCGTCTCTCCCTCCTTTGTTCCCTTCTGAAGCCAGAGCTATAACCACACAACAGTACAAGAAGCTGTAGACTGAACAGCACGACCCACCATCCAACGACCAAATGCCCCCAGCTCACATGTCAAGAACACAACACCATCTTCAGACTACGTACGGGACATGCCGACCTGCGAGCACACCTGTATCGCTTCGGCCTGTCACACCCAGGAATTCACATGCGAGACGGGTATTCAGAATCCGGAGCACATCATGGATCTGTGTCCTCTCCACCTAGTTCTGGCCGCTGTAAAGAGCTAAACTTGAACTTTAGGCCGCAAAGCATGACCTCCGCAGGACAGCACAGTTTAACCATTCAGGCTAGAAACGTGGAACGCAGAACAAGGACACTAAGAAGCTTCTCTCTGACACTGTCGCAGTTATGTCCTTCATTCATCACCATCATTTAAACACCACTCTCCCTACGACTCCATAAAATTACAGAGCTCCCTAAATTCTCCACCCCGCGTCGGTGCTAATTATGCATCCAACAATTATACCTTTATTACAATCTAGTCCAAAAGTATACCTTTCCTTCACGCGCAATCTGCTACTCGACAGAAGGGGGAAAACTGTATTTAGAACACAAGTTTATAATCAAGAGCTCGTAAAAAGACTCGAGTAATTTGAAAGCCCTCTTCTTGTTCGGCGTAAATTGCCTGCATGAAAAAAAGGGAGGAGAGAGAGAGAGAGAGAGAGAGAGAGAGAGAGAGAGAGAGAGAGAGAGAGGTGCAGGAGTGCAGCACATAGAAAATCTGAAATCTCTAATCTTCCGCTTGCTCAGGAACTTACCATTTCCCTTCTCCGTCCTCTTAAAAAAAAGAATCAGAAACTGATTCCACAGCACTGAAGGTGTACATGTGGAAGAAAAAGAGGGGGGGGGGGGTGGAAAGCTGGATTAGATAGTGATCAAGTACTCGTGCACGTTCCGTTTGTGTGAAAACAGAAAAGGCAAATCGTGTTCTTATCCAGGTTTTGTCGAGCAGGAAAAATATACCAGTGTCGTGTGAGATTTACGCTGTGAGCTTGGCGATCGTTGATAAACAAATGCTCGCGTGACGCGACGCTACAAAAGTGTACAGAGTTTGTATTGTTTGAATTTTTTGCTTGTTTGTATTTTTTTTTTTGTGTGTGTGTCTATGCAGAAAGCACTCGGCGCATGTGTCAAATTTAACAAGAAGCACAGACAGAGAAGCTTTTACACGCATGTGAGAGCAGAATAACGTTGGGAGTTGGTAGTATACCGACTTCGTGCTGGTGCATACCCACTCCACAATCCAGGTGTAAAAAAAAAAAAGAAGAAAGAATTGGTAAAGGTAAATGTAGGACTTGCGAACCAGCGTGACTGTACACGGTAAAACTGCCAGTGATGTGCTGCCTGGTCAGAAACTGCCAACCAATGTCGCCGTCAGCACTAACTCCGTAGCTAGCGGCGTCATTCCAGAGAGGTAACCCTGGTATCCGTTTCTTTTCTTGAGGCTGGGTGAGCCCCGGGAGTTTTTCTGCGAGTCTGACCGCCACGTGGTGGGTGGGAATCGAAACCAGGTCGCCTGGTCGTCAAGCGAATGACTTATCCACTGCGCTAACGTGCTTTCTCCCCCTCCCCCAAATATTATCTGTTATTTATTTTAAGAAAACGTCTCAGAGAGCGAGTAATATCTGGTCTCAAGACGAGGCAAACGATAAACAGACGAATTATACACATTAAAGAAAGAAGCAGATATCTAAGCACACAATCTGCCCTCTTTTACGTGCCAGAACATCTAGTCTGGAAACCACATCAATGAAGAAAAAGAGAAGTAGAAGGGATCAAAGGCGTCCCTGCGACCTGTGACAGGATGGTTGGCATGTTCTACTACCTGTGACAGGGTGGCTGACATATTCTACTACCTGTGACAGGGTGGCTGACATATTCTACTACCTGTGACAGGGTGGCTGACATGTTCTACTCCCTGTGACAGGATAGATGACATGTTCTACGACCTGTGACAGGATGGCTGGCATGTTCTACTACCTGTGGCAGGATGACTGGAATGTTCTACGACATGCGACAGGATGGCTGGCATGTTTTACTACCTGTGACAGGATGACTGGAATGTTCTACGACATGTGACAAGATGACTGGCATGTTCTACTACCTGTGACAAGATGGCTGGCATGTTCTACTACCTGTGGCAGGATGACTGGAATGTTCTACTACCTGTGACAGGATGACTGGAATGTTCTACTACCTGTGACAAGATGGCTGGCATGTTCTACTACCTGTGACAGGATGGCTGGAATGTTCTACTACCTGTGATAGGATGGCTGGAATGTTCTACTACCTGTGACAAGATGACTGGAATGTTCTACTACCTGTGACAGGATGACTGGAATGTTCTACTACCTGTGACAGGATAACTGGAATGTTCTACTACCTGTGACAGGATGACTGGAATGTTCTACTACCTGTGACAGGATGACTGGAATGTTCTACTACCTGTGACAGGATGACTGGAATGTTCTACTACCTGTGACAGGATGACTGGAATGTTCTACTACCTGTGACAGGATGACTGGAATGTTCTACTGCCTGTGATGATTATTTCCTGGTAATTTCTTTTCGTGTCTGTACTTCACATTTCTTGTTTTTAACGCCCCAGTTCGTGTTCTGTCTCTTCTGGGTCTTCTCTTGTCTCATTCACTTGTCGCTTGTACTGACAGCCAGACATCTTACAGCTGACAGCCAGACATCTTACAGCTGACAGCCAGACATCTTACAGCTGACAGCCAGGCATCTTACAGCTGACAGCCAGACATCTTACAGCTGACAGCCAGACATCTAACAGCTGATAAAAAGATAACATTCACAAGGCAGTGGGACAGACAGACCGACAGGCAGACATCGTATAGACAGACAGATGGACGGACATACAGTTAGAACTTTACAATGTGAAAACAACAGACCTCTTTTCGTTTAAAAATTATTATTCCAATAGATAAAACAGCCCCAAGACGTGCTTTATACATGAAATGTTCAAAAAAGAATCCAAAAAGTCAATTTAAAGTGGAGACATCTTTCAGCGACAAGGTTAACGAAGAAGCTAATCGGACGAAAAAATGAAGGCAAATTTATGAAGAAATTCTAAGGAATAAAGGAAGAGAGATTTAGAACCAGAGCGTTTCATGAGAAATCGAAACTGTGAAATTATACAGCAAAGCAAGGATACATAAGAACAAAAGGAGAGATAAGTACAATCCCTGATATCAAAAGATCAAACCCAGAACAGGACGAGAGTTTGAAAACATTCCCTAGATAAACAAACATTCTTTATCGTGATCATTTGTCAGAACGAGGTCCAGGAGACGTTCAATAGCTGTCCCTAACTTCGATTTTAAGCACACATTATCCGAGACACTTCGGCTGTTTCCGTAGGTTTAAGACAGATTTACAGTCAAGAGCTTTTGCCTGTAATGGCGAGTTCTCTTCAACAGCCTGGAAGCCCACGTTGCCTAGGGCATATTGACCGAGGAAGGCGTCGAGTTTGCAAAAAATGTTGCAAGTTTTCTAGCAACAATCAATGGAAGACAGCTTCCTTGTTCATGACCAGGCCTTTATGTTATACACGCTGTATGTGTGTGTGTGTGTGTGTGTGTGTGTGTGTAATTGGTGATGATATTAGATAACCGCACGAAGATGGTATTTTGTTTCGCCGTGGTGATAATTATGATGTTAGATCATGAAAGAAAATATTCCAAAAAGTGGCATTTGAAGAATGATAAACATCTACATGTTGGTCGCGGTTGCATAGGCGAAAAAAGGGGCTTGGAAGATATCTACAAGTCGATTATATGTTGCTGTGGGAAATTCGTTCCTTCGTTGGTTTCGTTTATTTACTTTTATTTCTTCCCTTTTCTGTTTCGTTTTTTTTAAAACATTTATTTATTTATTTATTTATTTATTGCGACGTCATTTCCTAGTTTCTTTATTATTTTTTTCTACTGTTTTCTTCTGTTTCATTGTTTCAGTCTTTGTAACGTTGTTTCACTCTTTTGTAATTCTGTCTTTGTAACGTTGTTTCAGTCTTTGTAACCTTGTTTCAGTCTTTGTAACGTTGTTTCAGTTTTTTTGTAATTCTGTCTTTGTAACGTTGTTTCAGTCTTTGTAACGTTGTTTCAGTCTTTGTAACGTTGTTTCAGTCTTTGTAACGTTGTTTCAGTTTTTTGTAATTCGGTCTTTGTAACGTTTGTTTCTACCTTTGTATCGTTTTTTCATTTTTGTAAGTTTGTTTCTGCCTTTGTAACGTTGTTTCAGTCTTTGTAACGTTGTTTCAGTTTTTGTAAGTTTGTTTCTGCCACTGTAACTTTGGTTCAGTCTCTGTAACTTTTGTTCAGTTTTTTTTTTTCAGTCGTTTCAGCGTTCAGTCTTTGTAACGTTGTTTCAGTCTTTGTAAAGTTGTTTCAGTCTTTGTAACGTTATTTCAATCTTTGCATCTTTTCTTTCTTTTCATTCCTTCATTTATTAAAAAAAATTTTTACTGTCTTCTGTTTTTTTCGGCTTCTTATTTTAATCTTTTAATTGCTATTTCTTCTATTTCTCTGTATCGAATGAACTTATTTTGTGTTTTATTTCTCTTTCACCTTCTCCGATTATCATTTTCCATTTTTCATCTTTCGCTTCTCTGAGAGAAAAGTGACGCCCACCTTCCCCTGAGAGAAAAGCGACGCTCACCTTCTCTGAGAGAAAACTGATGCCAACCTTCTGTGAGAGAAAAGTGACGCCCACCTTCTCTGAGATAAAAGTGATGCCCACCTTCTCTGGGAGAAAAGCGACGCCCACCTTCTCTGAGAGAAAACTGATGCCAACCTTCTCTGAGATAAAAATGACGCCCACCTTCTCTGAGATAAAAGTGAACGAAACGTATTTTCACGTCTTGTGGTCCATTTACACGTCACGTCTCCCGAACCACCTTCCTCCACCGTGACACGATCCCAACTGGTTCCCAACAAGCAGTGTTTGGTCCCATGGACTCAGTTATGATGAACATAGAAAAACTGTCAGATACCTCCCTTTACGCGTCTGAACCTGTGTGCCTCTAACTTACCTGTACACCGGCGGTGGCAGATCTAAGGTATTTGTCACGCAAGATGGTTTCTGCCTTTGACTCTTCCACCTTTTACTACGCTTATGCGAAAAAAAAAAAAACCGAGGAAGGGATCTTGTTTCCTGCCCAAATCCTAAACTGTTAACATTAAATCACTTATGGTCTGATACTGATTTGAAAATGTCTTTTACCAAACTTTCAGCTTGATTATATAAGAGAGGCTCTGTTCTCTTCAAGTGTACCAGCAAGGAGATGTGAAGAAATGATACAATCACATTTTTGGTTTAATATCGAAGCACAAACTAACATCTTCCGCATCCCTGTTCTTTGACCCAGAATAAAATGTCCCTGGTCAGTTCAAGGCAGGACGACGTAACATTCTTGTGCCTTACATTCACTGGAAGACAGATCTCTTGAAAATACGCACTTTTTCTTTGGTGTGTGTTTAAAGATTTTGTATTCTTCTCTCGTCGTTGACAAATGCTTTGTGCCGAAATATTGGTTTCTTCTTGTTGTCTTTCAGTATCTTGTATTCTTCTTCCTGTTTTTTTTAGACCACCATTTCTCTTTTTTTCCTTCATCACTCATTTCCATCTACCTCATGTGGTTAGCATTTATTTTAGCGCTGTTGTCGTTATGTATCTTCATCTAAGCTTATACCAGGCACCGACCTGTTTTTCTGACAATCTTGAGTTCTCACCTGACATGTGTGATTCTGTTTCGCTCGGTATGATTTTGCCTAGTCTGTTAAAACCGTGCACTTCTAGAATGCAATAAATAAACAAAAACAAAAAAAAATAGTTTAAATTTATTTTTTAAAATATTTGTTTCCTTGAAAAAAAAAAACCAAGCAAACTGTGGTTTCTAGTTTTTGTTTTCCCTGCTGTGCGTGTGGAAACAATATTCCACACTCGCGCGCAAATTAGCGCATATAATTGTTTTTTTCTGGTGTCTGGATTGATTCGTTTATTTTTGTGTTTAAATCTAGAATCTGACATTTCAAATCGCTCAGCTTACCGTTAGGGTAAACAGATAGGAATGAATAATTGATGGCGTGATTGACCAGCAAAAGCGTTTATATTTAACTTACGGGTAAAGAAGATACATTGGTATCAAGAAATGGCGAGATAATTGTCGTATCATATCACAAAATTACGCTCTAAAAGGTCTTTTAATGCCACCGTGAATGATGGCCGATGCTACAGGCAGTCTTGGTTGACTAGCTTCTGTGTAGGTTACAGGACCAGCTCGATTGATGTGTCCGATCAATCTCTCCCAGGGGCGGACACCGATCAATCTCTCCCAGGGGCGGACATCTGTAACCGAACCTGCCAGGCATAGTAATTGCCATCATTGTGTCTGGGAGAAAGAGGCTGACAGTTTCTGTGGCATTTTGGGTATATAGCGACGGCTGATTTTGTGAGGCTAGGAGATCGTGAGCAACAACAAGCTATGGGGTGGGGCAGGGAGACCGTGAGCAACAACAAGCTATGGGGTCCGGCCGGGGAATCATGAGCAACAACAAGCTATGGGGTCGGGCAGGGAGATCGTGAGCAACAACAAGCTATGGGGTCGGGCAGGGAGATCGTGAGCAACAACAAGCTATGGGGTCGGGCAGGGAGATCGTGAGCAACAACAAGCTATGGGGTCGGGCCGAGGAGTCGTGAGCAACAACAAGCTATGGGGTCGGGCAGGGAGATCATGAGCAACAACAAGCTATGGGGTCGGGTCGGGAGATTGACAGGCAGTCAATTGGACAGAAAGACAGACAGTAGACAGACAGGCAGTCAACTGGACAGAAAGACAGACAGTAGACAGACAGGCAGTCAACTGGACAGAAAGACAGACAGTAGACAGACAGGCAGTCAACTGGACAGAAAGACAGACAGTAGACAGACAGGCAGTCAACTGGACAGAAAGACAGACAGTAGACAGACAGGCAGTCAACTGGACAGAAAGACAGACAGTAGACAGACAGGCAGTCAACTGGACAGAAAGACAGACAGTAGACAGACAGGCATCAAGTGAACAGAAGGACAGGGCACTAGACAGCGCGTGCGAAACGAAACTTTGTTAGATATAGTTAAACAAGCAGTCAGGTAGGTGAGTACACAAATACACAGACAGACAAATGTACAAACAGGCAGACAAATGTACGAACAGGCGGAGAAATGGACGGACAGACAGAATGAACTTTATTTTCAGAAAGTGAAGAACTGGGCACACAGGCCCGTTTGACTACCTGCCTTTCTTCTCTCGCTTCTGTGTTAACAGAATCATTCAATTTCCATTTTACTACTAGTGTTATGTATGTATACATGGGTAGACTAGACAAGATCAGACCAAACAGATAGACCAGACCAGACAGACAGACAGACAGACAGAAAGACAGACAGAACTGACCAGACCAGACCAGATAGACAGACTTGACCAGACCAGACCATAGATAGATAGATAGATAGATAGATAGATAGATAGATATAGATAGATAGATAGATAGATAGATAGATAGATAGATAGGCTTTAGATTGATGAGTCAAGGTAATTATATTTAAATACTATCCGACCCAACTTCAACAGTTACTGCACAGATTCACGAGTTACTGCACAGATTCACGAGTTACTGTACAGATTCACGAGTTAATGCACAGATTCACAAGTTAATGCACAGATTCACGAGTACAATTTGTCAGTTGAAGCTCAAGTTGATGACGTCTCCAGCGCCAAGATAAAATCTTGCTCTCTTGTCGCGGATTAGAGAAACGACAGGAACTTGTCGTTAGCTGACGCACGGAGGTAATCAAGATGTCCGACTTTCGGAAACCAACATTTCCGTATTTCGGAGTGTCTTCCGTGCAAGTTGTGAGTCCGGGTGAAGAGCAGATGGCACTGACTCATCGTATACTGGAAATGTTACACTTCTTGTCCGCTAACAGAGATCATCGCTAACGTCATTATTGTCCCACAACAGGGCACTTACAGTTCAGCTACAGCTCTCCGTCCTAGTTCTGAGCCTGCCGTTTCCGATTGTCCTGAGGTGTGTCTCTGACGTGTATCTGTCTTCTGTCTCCCTCCGAAGTTCTCTCTGTGGTGCACTGTCTTAGTTGTCTGCTCTGCTTCTCATCCAAGGTACACATACACATACAATATAGTGGTGCATAGAAGAATCCGTTCGTAACGATCTCTCGTTAACTGAATCTGCCGTAAGTCGGCCACAGCTTTCGTGCTCGTTATTTGTGTAGCTCGTTAACCGAGACGTTGGTTTACATTTACTTATACGAAAAATGTAATCGGAACTATCGTTTCCCCCCCCCCCCTCTCTCTCTCTCTCTCTCGTTTCTCTCTCTCTCGTTCCTGTCTCTCTCTTTCTCTAGCTTTCTTTTTCTCTTTCTAGCCTTCTCTCTCTTTCTCTCTCTCTCTCTAGCTTTCTCTCTCTCTTTCTCTCTCTAGCTTTCTCTATGTCTCTCTAGCTTTCTCTCTATCATTCTCTCTTTCTTTAGCTTTCTCTCTCAAGCTTTCTCTCTCTCTTTCTCTAGCTTTCTCCTCTAGCTTTGTCTCCCTTTCTTTCTCTCTTTTCTAGCTTTCTCTTTCTTTCTCTAACTTTCTCTCCCTAGCTTTTTCTCTCTCTCTCTCTTTCTCTCTCTAGCTTTCTCTCTCTCTCTCTTTCTCTAGCTTTCTCTCTCTTTCTGTTCTCTCGCTTAATCTCTCTCTAGCTTTATCTCTCTTTCTAGTTCTTTCTCTCTCTCTCTCTCTCGTTCCTGAAATCTTTCCTTCTTCGTCTGATTTCTTAACAAGAGCAAAGCACGTAGATATAGAAGCATGATGACTTAAGAAGTTCCCGCAGGACGGTAGTCTCCGCACTTTTTCAGGACAACATTTTGCACAGTTTTTAATGACAGTAGTTTTCACAGTGGATCTATACACAGCGAGTCACACAGAATTTACTGATGAATGGATCTATACACAGCGAGTCACACAGAATTTACTGATGAATGGATCTATACACAGCGAGTCACACAGAATTTACTGATGAATGGATCTATACACATCGAGCCACACAGAATTTACTGATGAATGGATCTATACACATCGAGTCACACAGAATTTACTGATGAATGGATCTATACACGTCGAGTCACACAGAATTTACTGATGAATGGATCTATACACATCGAGTCACACAGAATTTACTGATGAATGGATCTCTATACATGAAATTACACGGAATACTAAAAACTCGTCTTTAGTTTGAATACATTTGCTGATAACTCACTCTGCATAAGTAAAGTCACACCGGACGGCTAATATGAAGACTTAATGTGGCTGACGGCCAGGAAGAAGTTGCTCTCCTGCTCATCCCCTAGAAACGCCTTTTTTGTGCTTTGAGATGCCGGGGAATCGGATTTTGTTCTAAAGTTGCATTTTAAAAACAAAAGTTAACAAACTGGGATGTTACCTACGCTACAGTGTGCCTAGCAGCAAACATAACATCGCGATACAGGGCATACACAGGCACAAGCAAAGGGAACCGGGATAATACACAACTTATTGCAAGAAGAAGAAGAAGAAGAAGGATGATGAGCAGGAGGAAGACACAGAGATAAAATATAATAAACCTACAAAGACTGGATTTCACGAGATAATAAGAATATAATAAAGCTTTATAATGATTATGGCGAAATTTCAGTTACATGGTTGAAAGTACAGGAGGGGGAGGGGGCTGTGTTATTCTCGTATTTTATCACTCTCCATGAGGCCTAGGGAAACTGGGCGCTCCACCAACTTCCGAGTAAGGTCATCACATGAAGGTCCTGACAGCCAACTTTTGGTGAAGAAAACACGCTGACACAACCTGCCCAAATGAATCTTTACGCGAATGTTCAACGACATGTTTAGACCACGCCCCCTACCTGTGTTGGTTAACAATATGACAGCCCCCTCCCCCTCCCTCCAACCACTCCCCTCCTCTCCACATGCTGCCCTCTTTTTTTTCGTAATTAAATTCCCCCCAACCAATCTTTGACTCCCTAAAGCCTTGTTCTTTTCTCGCGGAAATTCGTTCATTATCTCCTCATCGATTCTTGTTGTATGGAGCGTACTCACCTTGGGACATGGGGTATTGTGCATCCTTTGCTTGTGTTAGTCTTGGGACATGGGGTATTGTGCATCCTTTGCTTGTGTTAGTCTTGGGACATGGGGTATTGTGCATCCTTTGCTTGTGTTAGTCTTGGGACATGGGGTATTGTGCATCCTTTGCTTGTGTTAGTCTTGGGACATGGGGTATTGTGCATCCTTTGCTTGTGTTAGTCTGAGTCTGAATGCCAACAACACTGTCCCGTCCCCAATGTGGAGTGCGTGGAGTGTGTGGAGTGTGTGGAGCTGGAGAACTGAGATTAAGTTTACTTGTCTAATTACTCCCACAGTGGAAACCCGCCCCGAAGCAGAACTTGTACGGACGGTAAAAAGCTGATCACGTACTGGACAGAAAAGTGAACAATGGTGTTGTGTAGATACGGCTTAACACAGCCTAGTATAATAGTGTCAGACTTGTTTCCTACCTTTCAGGTAAACAAGTGGCACGCTGTTAATGTCTATATTTGCCTAGGACAATAAGCACAGAGGAGCAGGATCTGGATAGTATTCTACCTGGCTCAGCTCCAACGATTTTTCATACATTTTTTTTTGTCTTGTTATGTTTGTTTTTGTACATGGGTTGACAGTGCAGATTTTCTGGGTGGAGTTGAAACGGCAACCACTGACATATGAAATGAATGCGCTAACTACTTTAGTTATTCTGGAAGAAATGAAGGCCAGACTTGAAGACGGAAGTGCAAAGATTCTGGATTTTGAAACAAAGAACATAGTTCACTGTTGCTGCGGCCAGCCAGCTGGTCAGATGCAGGTAAACTCGACCATGATGGGATAAGATGACTGGCCATATTCCATAAGCGCCTGATATTTACCTGCCCGTAAGTGTTCATTAAGAGGAAAAGAATCATCAAAGAGTAATACAATATTAAATAAGTGTAACGTATAGTGTTGGATATTGTGAAGTAATATAATAAAATGTAATGGGTTATCGCAAAGTGTATCACAAAATAGTATCGTATATACAGAAGAATATAGCACAGAGTTACAGATTATAACCATGATATAGTTCGTGGCGTCATTGTGGCGGATTTACAGAGTATGCTTCGTAAAATTGAGAAGAATTTGCTTCGAAAAGAATGGGTTCATCTGTTAAGTCAGTCAAATGTGACTAGCCCAACGTGGCCTTACTGTCCAGGTCATGCGGGAGTACATGGCCTTGATGTGGCAGCCAGACTTGCCGGACAGGCTAAAATAAACAGCAGACTGACAATGGACAAGGTGGGACATTGCTAAGGCTGTATTGGACAGACTGCGGGAAAATGAAGAGTTGGAATGGAAGAACAATGTAGATCTGAAGAGAATTCTGGAGCCAGTACGAATTAAAGTTGCCAGCAGGAAATCTGAACTGTGTGGCAGAAAACAGATGGCAGTAAACAAGCAGTATTTGACAGGAACTATTGGCAAACTTATTCTTGACTGGGTGCCGCCGTAAGCGGCGGAGGATATATGGGATTGTCCCGAATTCAGTGAAGCTGGAGTCTGAGTTTTGAACTTTGAACAAAGTATAATCAATGCCCAACATGGTACAGTATCGTCTATAAAGTGCACGGACAAATATAGAACTACCTACAAAAATAAACACATGCTGCTGACATAAATAAACATGAAAACCCTAGAAATATGCAGGCAGACAGTAATATCTTTATCTACATCTACACTACATTCTGCCTAGCAGCAAACATAACATCGCGATACAGGGCATACACAGGCACAAGCAAAGGGAACCGGGATAATACACAACTTATTGCAAGAAGAAGAAGAAGAAGAAGAAGGATGATGAGCAGGAGGAAGACACAGAGATAAAATATAATAAACCTACAAAGACTGGATTTCACGAGATAATAAGAATATAATAAAGCTTTATAATGATTATGGCGAAATTTCAGTTACATGGTTGAAAGTACAGGAGGGGGAGGGGGCTGTGTTATTCTCGTATTTTATCACTCTCCATGAGGCCTAGGGAAACTGGGCGCTCCACCAACTTCCGAGTAAGGTCATCACATGAAGGTCCTGACAGCCAACTTTTGGTGAAGAAAACACGCTGACACAACCTGCCCAAATGAATCTTTACGCGAATGTTCAACGACATGTTTAGACCACGCCCCCTACCTGTGTTGGTTAACAATATGACAGCCCCCTCCCCCTCCCTCCAACCACTCCCCTCCTCTCCACATGCTGCCCTCTTTTTTTCGTAATTAAATTCCCCCCAACCAATCTTTGACTCCCTAAAGCCTTGTTCTTTTCTCGCGGAAATTCGTTCATTATCTCCTCATCGATTCTTGTTGTATGGAGCGTACTCACCTTGGGACATGGGGTATTGTGCATCCTTTGCTTGTGTTAGTCTTGGGACATGGGGTATTGTGCATCCTTTGCTTGTGTTAGTCTTGGGACATGGGGTATTGTGCATCCTTTGCTTGTGTTAGTCTTGGGACATGGGGTATTGTGCATCCTTTGCTTGTGTTAGTCTTGGGACATGGGGTATTGTGCATCCTTTGCTTGTGTTAGTCTGAGTCTGAATGCCAACAACACTGTCCCGTCCCCAATGTGGAGTGCGTGGAGTGTGTGGAGTGTGTGGAGCTGGAGAACTGAGATTAAGTTTACTTGTCTAATTACTCCCACAGTGGAAACCCGCCCCGAAGCAGAACTTGTACGGACGGTAAAAAGCTGATCACGTACTGGACAGAAAAGTGAACAATGGTGTTGTGTAGATACGGCTTAACACAGCCTAGTATAATAGTGTCAGACTTGTTTCCTACCTTTCAGGTAAACAAGTGGCACGCTGTTAATGTCTATATTTGCCTAGGACAATAAGCACAGAGGAGCAGGATCTGGATAGTATTCTACCTGGCTCAGCTCCAACGATTTTTCATACATTTTTTTTTGTCTTGTTATGTTTGTTTTTGTACATGGGTTGACAGTGCAGATTTTCTGGGTGGAGTTGAAACGGCAACCACTGACATATGAAATGAATGCGCTAACTACTTTAGTTATTCTGGAAGAAATGAAGGCCAGACTTGAAGACGGAAGTGCAAAGATTCTGGATTTTGAAACAAAGAACATAGTTCACTGTTGCTGCGGCCAGCCAGCTGGTCAGATGCAGGTAAACTCGACCATGATGGGATAAGATGACTGGCCATATTCCATAAGCGCCTGATATTTACCTGCCCGTAAGTGTTCATTAAGAGGAAAAGAATCATCAAAGAGTAATACAATATTAAATAAGTGTAACGTATAGTGTTGGATATTGTGAAGTAATATAATAAAATGTAATGGGTTATCGCAAAGTGTATCACAAAATAGTATCGTATATACAGAAGAATATAGCACAGAGTTACAGATTATAACCATGATATAGTTCGTGGCGTCATTGTGGCGGATTTACAGAGTATGCTTCGTAAAATTGAGAAGAATTTGCTTCGAAAAGAATGGGTTCATCTGTTAAGTCAGTCAAATGTGACTAGCCCAACGTGGCCTTACTGTCCAGGTCATGCGGGAGTACATGGCCTTGATGTGGCAGCCAGACTTGCCGGACAGGCTAAAATAAACAGCAGACTGACAATGGACAAGGTGGGACATTGCTAAGGCTGTATTGGACAGACTGCGGGAAAATGAAGAGTTGGAATGGAAGAACAATGTAGATCTGAAGAGAATTCTGGAGCCAGTACGAATTAAAGTTGCCAGCAGGAAATCTGAACTGTGTGGCAGAAAACAGATGGCAGTAAACAAGCAGTATTTGACAGGAACTATTGGCAAACTTATTCTTGACTGGGTGCCGCCGTAAGCGGCGGAGGATATATGGGATTGTCCCGAATTCAGTGAAGCTGGAGTCTGAGTTTTGAACTTTGAACAAAGTATAATCAATGCCCAACATGGTACAGTATCGTCTATAAAGTGCACGGACAAATATAGAACTACCTACAAAAATAAACACATGCTGCTGACATAAATAAACATGAAAACCCTAGAAATATGCAGGCAGACAGTAATATCTTTATCTACATCTACACTACATTCTCTCTTTCATCCGCAAACAGCTCACAAGCCCACATCTAACAACTCACAAGCGCACATCTAACAACTCACAAGCCCACATCTAACAACTCACAAGCCCACATCTAACAACTCACAAGCCCACATCTAACAACTCACAAGCCCACATCTAACAACTCACAAGCGCACATCTAACAACTCACAAGCCCACATCTAACAACTCACAAGCCCACATCTAACAACTCACAAGCCCACATCTAACAACTCACAAGCCCACATCTAACAACTCACAAGCGCACATCTAACAACTCACAAGCGCACATCTAACAACTCACAAGCCCACATCTAACAACTCACAAGCCCACATCTAACAACTCACAAGCCCACATCTAACAACTCACAAGCCCACATCTAACAACTCACAAGCGCACATCTAACAACTCACAAGCGCACATCTAACAACTCACAAGCCCACATCTAACAACTCACAAGCGCACATCTAACAACTCACAAGCGCACATCTAACAACTCACAAGCGCACATCTAACAACTCACAAGCCAACGCGTCTGTCTCAGGGATTTAGAGGATGAAAATAAAAGAACTGAAAAGAAGCTGGATGTATTTTCAGCCCCGACATGATGAAAGTCACAATCGATCGGCTCCTCCGGGGATTTAGTCCTCTGATCTCTCGGCAGTTTTGTGTGGCAGTTCGATGAGGACCTTGGACAGATTTGGAGATCAGACTGATGTCAAACACTGCCCCACTTGTTCTTTTAAGATGTCTTTTTTTTTTCCTCTTCATTTCTTTCCTTTCTTCTTTATGAGGCTAGGCGGTGTACCTGAACTGAGCTATAAATTATCGACACGTCATACAATACATCGTTATCGTTCATGACCGCTTATCGGGGACTGACATGAGGGAGAGGGATGGGGAAGCTTTTATTTGAAAACAATTTGAACTATTTACTTCTAGCCACAACACAATGCGAGATTCGTATTCGTTGTTTTCATTCACTGGGGCATCGTTTGTCATTTCACTTGGGTATAGTGTGTCACTTCACTTGGGTATAGTTTGTCACTTCACTTGAGTATAGTTTGTCACTTCACTTGGGTATAGTGTGTCACTTCACTTGGGTATAGTTTGTCACTTCACTTGGGTATAGTTTGTCACTTCACTTGGGTATAGTTTGTCACTTCACTTGGGTATAGTTTGTCACATTCAACTGCTGGTGTGCTCAGACGTGACCAGGAAAAAAAGTAGTACCACTTTGCTGCACAACTGTGGACTATCACTTTTTTTTTTATAGTAGTGTAGTTGTTGTACGGTGTGCTGTACAAC
Organism: Achatina immaculata; assembly: GCA_009760885.1. Classification (NCBI taxonomy): domain Eukaryota; kingdom Metazoa; phylum Mollusca; class Gastropoda; order Stylommatophora; family Achatinidae; genus Lissachatina; species Lissachatina immaculata. The sequence continues at coordinate 40,651,379 of CM019697.1, read as the reverse complement.
CTGAGCGTATTACTTCTGCGCTGTGTGATAATGGTGATACTCTTCACCACGCTTGCGATCATTTCAACCCAGGCAGCCCCCGAACCCTCTTCTATGTATTAAACCATCACCCATGAAGGACTTTCATAGTTATACATTCTTTTTTACACCAGTGCTTCCCAAACTGTGGTCCTTGAGGTCGCTGATTCTTGTATTAAGCGCCATCTACTAAATACAAACAATGGTTCATGTCTTCGCGATATCACATATAAGATGATGGCCCGTAAGTTACACGTACTTGGAAAACTTGTCCTTGGGTGTAAAGAGTATGGGAATCGTTGTCTGAAACTTGAAAGTCTTCCCCCGTGGGTGCCACTTGTCTCCCTGATGAGAACCACTGGTCTAGAAAATAGAGAAGCGATTTAAATGACATAGTCATTGACTGATTTTTTTTTCCCTTCATGTGAGTACATCAGATCAGAGGACCACAGGAGGTCTCGATAAAACCTGACTTACACACTTCATCAGAACCGCTTAGGAGATTATGGGGAGATTACTGAGAAGATTACAGTTCTGTAGAAGGTGCTTATAGTCCGGGATGAGAAGAAGGCAGAAGTTTGTGAGAATATAAAAAAATGTGATTGAAAAAAAGGCAGAAAAAAATACTAGTATGATTCTCAAATTTCTCAGATTGTGGCCGTTGATTGATTATTATTCTCGTATGCCATGGAGTCAGGCCATCGCGGAAGTCTGAATATGATCACTGCAAGACGCCGGCTGTGACAGAGACAACGGTCTGTAAAGGACACGTCACATGAATGAAAAAAATGTCACATTTCTACCTCGCCCATGAACATTTGAGGGTTTGGGGGTAAGAAGGGAGGGTGCATGGTTTGGGGGAATAGAGCCTCGGGTGGTGGGGGAATAGAGCCTCGGGTGGTGGGGGAATAGAGCCTCGGGTGGTGGGGAATAGAACCTCGGGTGGTGGGGGAATAGAGCCTCGGGTGGTGGGGGAATAGAGCCTCGGGTGGTGGGGAATAGAGCCTCAGGTAGTGGGGGAATAGAGCCTCTGGTGGTGGGGAATAGAGCCTCGGGTGGTGGGGGAATAGAGCCTCGGGTGGTGGGGGAATAGAGCCTCGGGTGGTGGGGGCTGCTGGGTGCAATCCCATCAGCAGTTGCAGGGATTTTTTTTTTCTCGTGAATCCTCCAACAATAAATTTCCTTGATCTCTAGGTAGTGGGACCTGATTTCTAGGTAATGGGACCTGATCCCTAGGTAGTGGGACCTACTCTCTAGGTAGTGGGACTGAACGTCCCTGTACATTGTCACGCTCATTGAACATCTCTTGGCGACTGAAAATCCTCCCATCATTGCATCGTACAGTTAACAAGAACTTACTGATGACTGACTACTTGCTACTGATCTGGTGTGTGTGTTTTTCCTGATAGGTCCTACTGAGAGCTCCGGGTAAGCTTTTATTTCTAGATCTGTAAGTCAATAACTGCTTCAATCACCGACACATTCGCTGCACGTCTCAGCGGAGGTGTCGCCCGGCATATCTTTAGGCAAATGTGGCACATCTGGCTTGCCATACTCCGGCAATGAATGAAATTTAACTGGCGAATGAATTGGGCACGGTACAGTCTATAGCCGGTAAATTTGTATTGGTCTGCGTTGTGCTATTCATGTGCTGTGTCGGCGTCATACCTGTTGTGTGCTTTCTAGTAGTGCACGTATGTAAGCGTTGACTGTGTTTCTACATATGATCTGTCAGTGTGTTATACCTAGGGCTCTGTTTAAGTGGGCTAAATTTGGACCCTTCTAAAATACCCTAGGCTCCTGGGTTTGTAAATTTAAACGTCCAGATATGCGGTACAGTGTGTGGTATAAGGGTAAAATATGTGGTATAAGGGGTGATATATAGTAAAATGTGTGGTATACAGTGTGTGGTATACAGTATAAAGTATAATAATGCGGTATACAGTACAAGAGATGTGGTATACAATACAAAAGATGTGGTATACAGTACAAGAGATGGGGTATACACTACAAGAGATGTGGTATACACTACAAGAGATGGGGTATACACTACAAGAGATGTGGTATACACTACAAGAGATGGGGTATACAGTACCATGTGCATCCCAAACCAAAAAACATGACACACTGGAAGGAAATTTACCGAAAGCAGCGTCAGTTTTGCTAAGTTATGTGAAAGATTGGTAGGGACGCACAAAGCCAGTGAACGAAGGCAGTGAGTGAAACCAGTGAGTGAAGGCAGTGAATGAAGCCAGTGAATGAGGGCAGTGAATGAAGCCAGTGAATGAAGCCAGTGAGTGAAGGCAGTGAGTGAAGGCAGTGAGTGAAGCCAGTGAGTGAGGGCAGTGAATGAAGGCAGTGAATGAAGCCAGTGAGTGAAGGCAGTGAATGAAGCCAGTGAGTGAAGGCAGTGAATGAAGCCAGTGAGTGAAGGCAGTGAATGAAGCCAGTGAGTGAAGGCAGTGAATGAAGACAGTGAATGAAGCCAGTGAGTGAAGCCAGTGAATGAGGGCAGTGAATGAAGGCAGTGAATGAAGCCAGTGAGTGAAGGCAGTGAATGAAGCCAGTGAGTGAAGGCAGTGAATGAAGCCAGTGAGTGAAGCCAGTGAGTGAAGGCAGTGAATGAAGCCAGTAAGTGAAAGCAGTGAGTGAAGGCAGTGAATGAAGGCAGTGAGTGAAGCCAGTGAATAAGGGCAGTGAATGAAGCCAGTGAGTGAAGCCAGTGAGTGAAGGCAGTGAGTGAAGGCAGTGAATGAAGGCAGTGAATGAAGCCAGTGAGTGAAGCCAGTGAGTGAAGCCAGTGAGTGAAGCCAGTGAGTGAAGGCAGTGAATGAAGGCAGTGAGTGAAGGCAGTGAATGAAGCCAGTGAGTGAAGGCAGTGAATGAAGGCAGTGAATGAAGGCAATGAATGAAGCCAGTGAGTGAAGCCAATGAATGAAGCCAGTGAGTGAAGCCAGTGAGAGCTCATCGCTCCAGGGCCCAAAGAACGAAAGAGAATCCCAGAGGGTCACTTAAAGAGAGCCCAGTGGTCTCTGAAGGTGAACGGGGAACAGAGTTTGGTAGCGCCCCAAAATAATTGTGCACTAGCGTCCTAAGTTCTTATCACAGACCCTGGACTTAGGCGAGGAAAGGCCTGGCAAACGTTAAAAAAAAAACTGACCAAGATACACCACAAAAGAAAATAGGTCTGAGAACAGAGAAGACGATTCTGTGGATAAGACAGAACTGATGGCAGAAGCCAGATGCATTTATACAGATAACGCAGATTTTTGCGTACTTATCTGTTATGCTGTCATACTGCAATGTTCCCTCTAAGCTGCGCGGCGGCTAGGTCGCCCACACACATACAAAAAAAAAATCATGCCGTGACGAAAGTTTTTACGCCGCGCGAAGGAAAATAAAATTGCTACACCTATTTTTAAGTTTATTTTTGATACTCTGTACTGTAATACTGAAGAAAAATATGGTAAACGCCCGAGTTTGTTTCCTGATTTCTTTTATTTTTCTATGAGAATTTTGAAAATGTGCTTTGTCACTTGACTTCACGACGCACATTTGCATACAAAGTGCTTTCTGTGACAATATATATGCACACGTGTTGAAAATTTTGCGCACAAACCGCAAGGCCTTAGAAGGAACATTATCCTACAGAGATAAGTTTTTGTGTATTTATCCGTTACGTTGTCCTACCCCCCCCCCCCCTCCTGGATACAACAGTCTGTTGTCCGGAGTATGTGGCCATCTTTGGTCTCGGGTCACGCTCTTGTTTCAGTCATCTTCTTTGCCAACGGCTCGGCCATAGACTTCGTCATAATATGAAACTTGACTCAGTGACGTGGACACTGACTCACTGGAAATAAAGTGCTAGTTTTTGTTCTCTAACAGAGATCATCGCTGTCGTCATCATTGTCCCACGACAAGGCACTTTAAAGCTCAGATACAGCTTTCCGTCCTAGTTCTGGTCCTACCATTTCCCATTCTGACAGTCTAGAGCTTTCAAGTTGTGCCCATGTGTCTCTGAGATGCATAGTGCAGGGAAACAAAAGCAGTTTCTCTGTAGCGTAAATGAAAACAAAAACTGAATCGACGGGAATTCTGGGAAGTTTTAAGCAAAATGGCCGCAAGTGAAAGATTTTTGTGTTTGGCGATATTTCCCACCTCAGTGTGTTAAATATGTTCATATGTATCTGTTAAGTCACTTGACAAGAGACAAACGTTTTTCAAGAATTTCAACGTTTATGTTCACTGCATGATAAACATAATCTTTGAAAACAAAATGGAGGGGAAAGAAATGAAAATGTTCTGTTTTCTTTCAAATGCGTTAAGTTTTCTCAACAAAATGTTATCAGATCTGGAGAGTTCTATCAGATCTGAAGAGTTCTATCAGATCTGGAGAGTTCTATCACGTTTGTAATTTTTTTACTCCGCTCGGGGGGGGGGGGGGAATTATTATTACTACCAAAAATTACGTGACACACGCTTGATTCTTTAAAAGATTTATGCAATCTTAGGCTTTGGTGACGAAGCAAAACAATCTCAACTGCCCCTCTCCTCCTCTACCAAACACCCTCCACCCCCAACCCTCCTCCACACACACACACACACAAACACAATTCTGTGACAGGCTGACAGACTTAGAACATTATTTAGTCTAAATTTAGATTTCTGTTTCCATATTTATAAACTAAATATGCTAATATTTCCGGGACATATTTGGCTGAAAACGGGACAGTCTTTAAATTCCAGAAACTGAAAATCTTTAGCGGGGAAAAAAAGGAAATGTCTGCCAGGCACCATCGTATGTTACGCTTTTTAAATACATCTTTTAAAAATCGCACCTACGCACACCTGACCAGGGTAACTACAGGTAATATGTTACTTTTGCGATGTCACGACCAGTGGCTTGGCATCTGTTTGCATCACAGCTTTAAATAGGTAAAGGACAAACATTCTGATGATAGGCTACGCGTATTTTTGGTATGTAGCAAGGGGGCGTCTTGTTCATCCAACAATGGAAGGTCTCGCATTCTGGAAGGGACGGTCACACCAAAAGGAAGGGAAGTAACCACAAAGTGTAGGATAACGGGCCTTTGCATGCCAGTAACTGCAGAAAGAAAACCACACAAAACAATGTTCCCTCTAAGCTGCGCGGCTTAAAATGTTATGTACATTAATAGTAACAAGAGAATTATTACCACATTTATGTGCAGACATAAAATTATGCTTAGTGTCCACTAAAATCAAGCTATTGCCACAGAAAACAAGATAAGAAGGATTTAAGATGGGAGAAGTTTATTTTATTCGTGTAAAGTGAGGCTGTGTGTACGTGTGTGGGTGTCTCGGAGAAGCCGTAATGTGGGTGTCTTGTAGATGACGTAACTATAATTAGGCTGGTCGAGCATGTTCATTGATTGGGGGGGGGGGAGAGGGGGTGGGAGCTTGGGAAGAAAAAAAGGGTGAGGGTGGGTGGGGGTATAGTCAGTTTTTATTTCTTCCTGACAGTTTTGAAGAAAAAAATGCATTTCTATCTGTGCAAAATGTAGTCTTTTGGGCTATCCAAATGAGCACAATGTCTCGCATTTCATGTCCGCTGGTTCTCTGATAACCAATTGTCAAGATGAGCTCACAGCTCTTCTAGAAGTTTCCAGACATGTTAGCACCGCAGCTCAGACTGGTAGTCACATTGTCTTTCTTACTGACTGTTGTGGTCTAGTAGACCCCATCACTCTGTGGTGTGTCAGGAAACGAAGAAGCTGGCAGACCTGCCAAATCTGGTAGCAGGCAAATGCAACATCAACAGCCTGTCTCATACAGTGAAGTCAAATCTATAATAAAGCACCAGTACAATAAGCTAGGGACTGACCAGCGCAACCCACCACCTAACACGATCATTTCAATGACCCCAACCTCAGAGGCAAATCTGATTTTCTGGTAACGGCCATCAAACAATGCCACGCCGATGACAGAAGTCGCCTAGCGCTTGATAACGGGTACATTCAGGGATATGGGTCGCTGGAACCACAGGGATTGAACTCCTAACATTCCCCTCTCCCACAAGGATATTCCCTCTGCACCCAGGTTCCACTTCTTTCTCACTTGCTACACATATTTCAAAACCTCCTCACGGCATCAGATTACAACCCCTCTATCCCAGCTGCAATCATCTATTCCACCTATCCCGGAAAAAGTACCATTATATCACTCTCTCCCCTTTCTGCGGAGGGATATGGTGTTAGTTCTCATATAGCAAGTATGGATATTGTGTTAGTTCTCATATAGCAGGTATGGATATGGTGTTAGTTCCCATGAAGCAAACATGGATATAGTGTTAGTTCCCATAAAGCACACAGGGATATGGTGTTAGAGCCCATAAAGAAGGTAGTCACACTACGCTGTTACATGGTGTTAGTGCCCATATATCCCTTTGAACTGAGGGCGGTGAGGTCAGCATCACGAGAGGCCGCCTTTCCTTCCCTAGCTTTAGAAGAAGCCGGGTACCCATTCATACAGCTGGGAGTAGCTGAGTGTAGCTAAGAGTAGCTGGGTGTAGCTGGGAGTAGCTGAGTGTAGCTAAGAGTAGCTGGGTGTAGCTGGGAGTAGCTGAGTGTAGCTGAGAGTAACTGGGTATAGCTGGGTGTAGATGGGAGTAGCTGAGTGTAGCTGAGTTTAGCTGGGTGTAGCTGAGAGTAACTGGGTATAGCTGGGTGTAGATGGGAGTAGCTGAGTGTAGTTTAGTGTAGCTGGGTGTAGCTGAGAGTAACTGGGTATAGCTGGGTGTAGCTGGGAGTAGCTGAGTGTAGCTGGGTGTAGCTGGGTGTAGCTGAGTGTAGCTGGGTGTAGCTGAGAGTAGCTGAGTGTAGCTGGGTGTAGCTGAGAGTAACTGGGTATAGCTGGGTGTAGATGGAAGTAGCTGAGTGTAGCTGGGAGTAGCTGGGTGTAGCTGAGTATAGCTGGGTGTAGCTGGGAGTAGCTGAGTGTAGCTGAGTGTAGCTGGGTGTAGCTGAGTGTAGCTGGGTGTAGCTGAGAGTAACTGGGTATAGCTGGGTGTAGATGGGAGTAGCTGGGTGTAGCTGGGAGTAACTAGGTATAACTGGGTGTAGATGGGAGTAGCTGAGTGTAGCTTGGAGTAGCTGGGGCGCCTTGTTCGGATCTGAACCACCTACTTTCGCATGAGAGACGAGGGCGCTCTCCCATACTCTGTAGCTGTTCAGTAATTTGTATGATTTTTAAAAAAATCTGACCATGTTCTTTCATACTGATTAAAACACTTTTTCCATGTGTTTTTTTTTTATTATACAACACAAAAAAGAACACTGCCTTGGACGTACGGGCACAGGGTACATAAACAATGAATTTACGCTGTTACATGTATTTACGCTGTTACATATATTGTATTTACGCTGTTACATATATTGTATTTACGCTGTTACATATATTGTATTTACGCTGTTACATATATTGTATTTACGCTGTTACAGAATCTGTATTCTCTATTTCTGAATCTCCTAAAGACAAAATCTTTACACGATATCTCTAAGCATTAAAAAGTAAATAACATCTCTAATATCTCATTTTCTAAGAATGAAAGGTGTCTGTATTTGGAAATCTTGCTCTTTTCTGTCATTCCTCCATTTCTCCAAAGCTCCAGTGATACATCTATTCGTTATTTCACCTGTTCTCTCCATCACATCCTCGAGTCGCGTGAATGAAGTGAAAATTAGTGTCACTTCTCCTTGGATTTCCTTCTCTCCACATCACTTCTCTTTAGACGTGCTGAGAAATAAATTCACTTTACTAGAACCTTCACTTCAGGAGAATGTTATCTGTGGGCTCGGTAGAGATCTGGGGGTCCACATTGGGCCCTCAAGATTCCGAGAACGGGGCTTTTCGTCTGTAAAGTTATACAGCGCTAGAAACATCTTAGAATCACGTTTGAAAAGCTAAGTATATTTTCTTAAATTGTATCTTAAGCATCATCATCATCATCATCATCATCATCATCAATCTCATAGGCATACCGAATGGTGAGCAGCAACATTTTTGTTTTTCTATTAACAGGAACCAGAGAGAATGAATGAATGAATTATCTTTATTTTTAAAGAGTAAAGAATTGGGCACTCAGGCCCGTCTTACATTCTGCCCTTCAGAGAGAGAGAGAGAGAGAGAGAGAGAGAGAGAGAGGGGGGGCAGAAAAGGAATAGAAGTAAAAAAAAATTAACAAGGTTTACAATGATGCGTGTTTTTTTTTTTTAGAAATGGACGGAAAAATTTAGCTTAACGAATGAATAGACCAGCGGTTCTCAAACCCTTTTGCTGCACGGCCCACATTTAAAAGTCAAACAGTTTCGCGGCCCACTAATAAAGCGCTTTATTTTTGCAAGGTATAAATCTAATTTTATAAAGTATTAGGTAATATTTTCTCTACATGTTTAACTGCGTGTTCATTACTGCACAAAAGTTCTTTTCATTTACTAATAAGGTAAAGGTAACCCGGTCAAGCCTTAGAGGCACATAGGGATATGTTGTTAGTGGCCATATTTTCCTTGACCTGTCAGCACACTAGAGGGTGATATGGTCAGTATCACGCCTGGCCGCCTTTCCTTCCCCAACTCCAGAAGAAGTGAGGTACCCATTTCTACAGCTGGGTGACTGGGGCGCCTCCGGCCGGATTCGAACCCCTGACCTTCGCCATGAGAGACCAGTGCACTAACCACTTCGCCACTCAGACGCCCATTTACTAATAAAGCGACCTACAATTCTGGGGCTAGCATCCCTGCAGTCTGCTCCCATGCACTGCCTGAAAAATGCGGAATTATTGTTTTAGTGTGTGTTTTTTTTTTTTGCTGCTTTGAGACTTCAGTGCGGTCCACAATACTTCCTGTCACGGCCCACCTTTGGGCCGCTATCCATGTGTTTAGAATCACTGGAATAAACAGACAGATGGGTGGACAGACAGACAGACAGACAGACAGACAGATAGATAGATAGATAGATAGATAGATAGATAGATAGATAGATAGATAGATAGATAGATAGATAGATAGATAGATAGATAGATAGATAGATAGATAGATAGATAAATTCTATAAAGTATGAATGGAAGCTAGAATATGAAAGATCGTGAGAATGAGGTCAGCCAGGCGCTGTCTGACGCTGGGGCACATGAATGTTTGATTAATGCTAGGAGCCATGTTAAGAAAAATGTTCAGAACGCAGTAAACCAGATAATTTAACGCAAGTCAAAGATAATTTAACTTAATAGTGTTCTAAATCATGCTAAAAAAATAACACAAGTGTTTCGTTACTTCACGCTTGCATGCAGCCTCGGCAACTTTCATCTGTCCTCAGATATAAAGGTAGATGTAGAGAGATCTATCGGCGTAATGTTACAGTTGACCAGATATAAGGGTAGATATAGAGAGATCTGCTGTCTTAGTGTATGAAATAATAACCTATGTTGTGGACATGAAAAAGCGAAACTTAAAAAGGAAGAAAAAGAAAGCTAGATTGTCTGAGAGAAACTCTTCACGATGACATAGAAAGTTCTGGCGTGAAAAGCCAAAGAAACTGCTGTTAGCTCACATACTGTCCGCCCCAGGTTATCCATACATTTATCTCACCAATATCTGGTGGATCAGTCATGAAGTAGGTCACACGATGCGCCCCCTGGACCCGATAAACAGTTGCTAAGACATGCACCTCCGTCACCACAGCCTGACAAACGCGGTAGGAAGTCCGTAGAAGTGGAGCTTCCAGAGAAGCCTAGCATGAATTTCCTGGAAGACATCGTCTTCTTATCTTGTGAGCGCCCCAAGAAATAAGGAAAGCTAGCGCCCCAAGAAATAAGGAAAACTGTCTACGAATTTTGCCGTTTATTATCATCAAGAATATCGCCATTGTTATCGAACACTAGGAAATTACTATTATCATCTGTCACGGAGAATCATCATTATCACCATCTACAAGAAGAACAAAGGGCCAGGGGGGGGTCATTTACTGTGGGGCCCTTTATTCAAACTGTAGGCAGAATGTTGTAGTGTGTCGTTTAAGTTTGTCCGTAATAAATGTGTGTGTGTGGGGGGGGGGGGAATGAGGAGAGGGAGAGGGGAGGGAGAGAGAAAGGAGGAAAAGGATGAAGAGGAGGAGGAGGGGAGCAGGTGGCCCACGCCTATCAACAACCCAGGTTACAAGGGCAAAATCTCGACTCTTCCTTTCTCTCCCCCCCCCCAACTCTTTTTCGTCAGGTCTGCAAGATCATCATCATCATCATCATCGGGCTGAAAAAGGAAAGGATCCGTTCCGAACACTAGCGGGATTAGAAACATGAAGGTAATGAGCAGGGCCACACATCTTAGAAACATGAAGATAATGAGCAGGGCCACACATCTTAGAAACATGAAGATAATGAGCAGGGCCACACATCTTAGAAACATGAAGATAATGAGCAGGGCCACACATCTTAGAAACACGAAGATAATGAGCAGGGCCACACATCTTAGAAACATGAAAGTAATGAGCAGGGCCACACATCTTAGAAACACGAAGATAATGAGCAGGGCCACACATCTTAGAAACATGAAGATAATGAGCAGGGCCACACATCTTAGAAACATGAAAGTAATGAGCAGGGCCACACATCTTGACCCAAGCAGGCTTAGCCCGGGATGAACAATACAGGAAACCTGGGCGATAGTTGTCCTAATTTGCTGACTAAATCCAGAGCTAAGCCGGACTCTTTCAAACATCCCCTAGTTAAGTTAATGTTATACCCACACGACCAAGCCGCTCAGTGAACGCGCGCCCCAGCATCATCAGACAGGCTTTTGTGAAACCCCTGCTAGGTCTGGAAACAAAGCTAACCGTTAACACTTGAGGCCGTTCAACGGAGAGCACCCATTCCGTCCCTGGGCTAGACGCACGTCAGTCAGACGGCTCCAGATCTGCGTGACTTGGATCCTCTCGTGCTCAAACTAACAAAAACAAGGTCTAAATTACGATTATGGCAGCCCGTGCTAATCCTGTCTTATCTGACTGTCATAAAACAAAGACAGGTTCAGCCAGGCGAGACCTGGGAGCTGATTCTCTGTAATAACCGTCACCGGCAGACTCACTGCCTTTGTGGCGTCTTGGTGTCTGATTCGAGAAGTGAATCCTGGCAGCAAAATGATACTGTGTGGTCTGGTCAAAGCATAGGTTTTTATCGGGAAGATACGGTGTTCCTTTCAGCACAGCACGGTTGGGCGCACTGGATGTTTAAATAAGCATTAGTCTGGGAAAGAGGATGGGAGGTAGAGACAGAAAAACAGTCCGAGAAAGAGGATGGGAGGTAGAGACACACATACAATATGAGAAAGAGGATGGGAGGTAGAGACACACATACAATATGAGAAAGAGGATGGGAGGTAGAGACACACAAACAATATGAGAAAGAGGATGGGAGGTAAAGACACAGAGACAAACAGTTGCTCAAACAGAATGGTAAGCAGGCAAAGAAACAAACTTACGCGCAGAGAGAGAGACTGAAAGAGACATATATATATATATATAGAGAGAGAGAGAGTCGAGAAATGAAATGTTTAAAAATAGGCAACATATTCGGACATGGAGAGAAACAGCATAGTGGGCAAATACAGAGCAGGAAGACAAACAGCGAACAGGTAAACAACCAGACTTACAGACAGACAAGCCGGCCTCGGAGAAATGAATTGATAGGCTTATTGGCGGAAAGGCGATAGGACAGATAAAACGACATGTAAGCAGACATGAAAGCAGACTGATATATGGACAGACGGAGCAAGGAAAGGTGGGATGTGTGGATGAGAGAAACTGAAATAGACAATACAAACAGATCGGTGTAGCGATCAAATTTTGCCTTCAAAGTGCTAAGAACAGACAGACAGAAAGACAGACAGCCAGCTAGCCAGCCAGCAGACAGACAGACAGATAGCCAGCCAGCAGACAGATAGCCAGTCAGCCAGATAGCCAGGCAGACAGCCAGATAGCCAGATAGCCAGACAGACAGACAGCCAGGTAGCCAGACAGACAGATAGCCAGCCAGACAGACAGCCAGCCAGCAGGCAGATAGATAGCCAGCCAGACAGACAGATAGCCAGCCAGCAGCCAGACAGACAGATAACCAGCCATCAGATAGACAGACAGATAGCCAGCCAGCCAGACAGACAGACAGATAGCCAGACAGCCAGATAGCCAGCCAGCCAGAAACACAGACAGATAGCCAGACAGACAGACAGATAGGATACAATACTATAGTCTTATTATAAAGGTAACTCACTGGACTTTCACGGAGGAACACGGAAATAAAATCAATGTTTACACAAAGACGAAGACCGTAGTTGGGGGATTACTTACCGCAGCTTTCACAAAGTATCTTCCTCACATCAGCCAGTGTCTTTTTCGTTTTCTTCACGGGCATCGCTAAAAGTTGAAAGTGTAATCCTTTGGGGTCTGCGGTATCCTTGAGGAAGAAGATATAAGTCCGACCAGTTTGGACGCTCCCAATGCAGTTTTCTGGATCAGCCTCGCCATTTCTGAAGCTAGAGATGGTCAGTGTTTTGGCTGGCCGGCCTTTGTTGATCAGTTCTGGACCTTTCAGTGTGTTTTTTTTTACCGCGATGGTGATATTGTGGATGTCCTTGACCGCAGGGTCCGCCGTTTTTCGAACTTTACCCTCAATGACAACGTCGGAAAGTAGGGCACTTGATGCCGGGTCTGTGAACTGCTGCCCGCACGTGCTGCCCATTACGTGAACCACGCAGAGTATTAGGCCTAGAAGGACTAGGCGTATCCTACACCACCGCATCGTGTGGCTGCTGTGGTTGTGTGGCGCTGTTTACCGTGAGAACGTTGTTACTGCCGAGTATACCAATTTTAGAACCGCTATAGCACTGGTGGCTGTGTTAGAGCAGCTAGTACTGGTGGTTGTGTTAGCTAGTACAGGTGGTTGTGTTAGAACCGCTACCACTGGTGGTTGGCGATGTTTTTTTTTCTCCCTTTTTTTAAGAAAGAGAACACGTTTTAACGAACTCTGAACTGTGTGGTTTACACCCTTGCCATAAAGTAATCCACTAACGTGAAGTTATTGATCAAGTTTAGGTAACTTGATACGACTTTGAGTGAAGACATGAAAAAGTCCACCAGCACGTCTTGGCGGCCGTGCCACTGAAACTCTTGTGCTTGACTACCAACATATTTATACCGGTGCTGTTCACGCGGGTGTAATTTCTCCAGAAATATGAAATTTAATACAACCGGCTACCATAGATTAAGTTTTCTTCTATATCTTCAGTACTTACTGTGGAGATTTTATCACGTGAATTCTCATCCTACGTCCCTCTAATCAGGCTAACTGTGGCCAGGAGACGTCGCCCTCGTGTACGAGCCACGTAAAGTCTTTAGCTTTCGTTTATCACACGAGACTGTACACTTAAAGACACGCTTGGCCTGGGTTTATCTATCATCACAAGCTACTGGATGTCTGGACTGTCGCACGACGTCTTCCTGTCGCTGGCGGTGTGTGTGTGTGAGGGAGAGAGAGAGAGTTACATCAGACTGTTAAAACTTGTCTATTGCGTTTAATTGTTTTAACAAGCGTTAAGTATATGAATGGCTGAACTAACGGTGTGACTCGGCCTACATGGAGCTGCACTGGCAGATATGACCAGCTAACAGTTTTAATGATCTGATCACTGCTACCTCCACACACCCCCCTCCCCGGGGGTAACTGTGCAGGCGGACCCAAGTCGCGTTTCGTTCTTAAGTGTCTTCAGTGCCCGCCTCCTACCCTTCCCTGCCGCCCAACCCCCTCAACTCGGCGCAGGCCTGGCAGACTGGGTTGGCCGTCGTGTGGGAGATATTTGCCTGGAGCGGGCGGACAAATGAGGAAGTTCGTACAGTAGCCGTCGTCCTCGCCGAGTGCTCTACACAGAAGTGATTACACAGTGGGCAAAGGGAAGTAAAAGCTTTAATCACGGAGCCCTAATCTTCTTGCAGGAAGGAGGTCAAACTCTTAAGCACAGACGTCGGTAGCAGGCCACCAGCACACATCTCTCAGCAATTTTTCTCCCAAAAACTAGTTTTCATATTTTTTGCAGTCTTTTTTTTTTCACTAAACTGTTCGTGTTTTTTTATATACCTCTTCCAGTTTTTTTCACTCCCAATTTTTTCAGACATAAAAGTAATTATATTTCCTTGTTTTTTTTTACTTACTACTCGTATTTGTATTACATTTTTTTTACTTACTACTCGGGAAATTAAAAGGAGGACATCTATCACTCTTCAGAAAGTAAAACAAATAAAGAATCTGTGGAGAGGTGCAGACAGAACTACAAAAATAAGATTTTTAAGGGCATGCATCTTTCCCATCGCAACATATGTCTGTGAGACCTGGACACTTAACAAAACAGCTGAGAAACACATAAATGCCTTTGAATGTAAATGCTACAGAAGAGTTCTCCAAATATCGTGGACACAAAAAAGAACAAATATATCCATACTACAAGAACTTAATATTGAAGAAGGCTGGCTAGTGAAGAGGATTAAAGAGAGAAAACTGAAATATTTTGGACACATTAAACGTCATGATAATTTAGAGAAGACCGTATTGGAAGGATACATATTGGGAAAAAGAAAAAGAGGAAAACCGAAACGAAGAAGGCTGCAAGACATCGTTGACGATCTGGAAATGGATGCAGCAGCAGCAGGCCAATCTTGCTCACAACCGAGAGGCCTACAGGAGTGCTGTTTGGGAGGCAAAGTTCCGCAAGGGACATGCAAATGAATGAATGAATGAACTCGTATTTGTATTATATTTTTTACTTACTACTCATATTTGTAGTTTTTTTCAGTAATACACCTGTTTTATACTATTTGTAAGTATTGGCTTTCACACATGAAGTAATCTTCCTGAATTCTTTGCTCGGTAAGGGACGGCAATCTCTCCCACAGATACGGCAGATCGTCCTTGGTTATCAACACTGACGTTGAGCTTCTCTTGTGTGTGTGTGTGTGTGTGTGGGGAAGGGTTCTGAGACTGGCCAGGTAGAGGTGACACATCCAGTGTCAGTTTGGACATTACTGTGTCACAGTGAGGCTGAGAAGGGGAGGGGAGGGGTGGCAAATCAACAAATCGTTCATGTTCTTGCAGAAACCACGTGGTAACTTTGGGTTGATGATATTATTCCACAGGTGATGTAGCAACTTGTGGTTGATGATATTATTGCAATGTAACAACTTTAGGTTGATGATCTTACAGCATTGATGATGTAACAACTTCAGGTTGATGATCTTACAGCACTGATGATGTAACAACTTTAGGTTGATGATCTTACAGCATTGATGATGTAACAACTTTAGGTTGATGATCTTACAGCATTGATGATGTAACAACTTTAGGTTGATGATCTTACAGCATTGATGATGTAACAACTTTAGGTTGATGATCTTACAGCACTGATGATGTAACAACTTTAGGTTGGTGATATTATTCCACACACGACTTAGCAACTTTTGATAGATGATATTATTGCAAAAACAGCATGATAACTTTGTGTTAATGATATTATTGCACAGATAAATTAGCGACTTTTCTTAATGATATTATTCCACGGGTGATGAAGCAACTCTTTGTTGATGACATTATTGGACAAAGGACGTGATACTTTGGGTTAATGATATTATTGCACAGACGATGTAGCAACTTTTGTTGATGATATTATTAAACAGATGATGTAGCAACTTTTTTTTATTATATTATTGCACAGATGATGTACCAACTTGTGGTTGATGATGTTATTGCACACGTGATGTAGCAACTTTTGTTGATATTATTCTACAAAGTGTGTAGTTACTTTTGTTGATGATATTATTGCACAGATGATGTAGTAGCTTTTGGTTGATGATTTTGCAGAAATGACATGATAAATGTGAGTTGAGGATATTATTGCACAGATAATGCAGCAACTTTTGTTGGTGGTGGTGTTGCCTTGACTTTATGTCTTCGCGTGATCCAGGTGTAGTCAGGCCCAGTAGAGAAATGGAAGCTCATCCCACGGATAGGGGAGATAAATATTACACGAAGCAGCAAAGTCCGATAACATTTTGTGTGGAGGTAAAGAAACAGCGAAGAGATATCACACTGTAGGAGGTGTGCAATAATGAAACAAAGAAGAGTTATCACACTGTAGGAGGTGTGTAATAATGAAACAGAGAAGAGTTATCACACTGTAGGAGGTGTGCAATAATGAAACAGAGAAGAGTTATCATATTGTAGCAGGTGTGTAATAATGAAACAGAGAAGAGTTATCATATTGTAGCAGGTGTGTAATAATGAAACAGAGAAGAGTTATCATACTGTAGCAGGTGTGTAACAATGAAACAGAGAAGAGTTATCATACTGTAGCAGGTGTGTAATAATGAAACAGAGAAGAGTTATCACACTGTAGCAGGTGTGTAATAATGAAACAGAGAAGAGTTATCACACTGTAGCAGGTGTGGAATAATGAGACAGTGTAGAAATACTACATTGCATACGGGGTAAACTAGTGCAGCCATTCACAACCATTTACCAACCGTCGCATTCTTTGAGGTTTTTGTTCAAAACTTTCATAGTCCCACCTTCTCCCCTCTCCGCGGCCCCTCCCCCAACCCCTTCCCGTCCCCCCCCCCCCAAAAAAAGGGATCCTATCTTATTTCCGTGAACATACTAAGCTGGTGTACCACTCTAAATATCTTTCTCTCAAGAGCACTTTTTAATTATAAAGTCACGTGCTCATTCATTTCCTAGTGGTCTTCAGGCTACGCAGAATATATGGACAGCCATTTATACTTCTCAGGTAAGCAAGAATGACCAGAAATACTACAGGTAAAACTGCTGCCAGCTTTCAACAGTAAAATTACTGAGTGAATGAGGACTGAGTGGCAAAACTAACAAGTTCAAAATAGCAACATGGAATGTTAGAACTTTATTCCAGGCTGGAAAATTAGAAAATGTAAAGAGGAAAATGGAAAGGATGAAGATCAACATATTAGGAATGAGTGAAGTTAGATGGACAGGTGCAGGGAAGATAAACTCTGATAAATACACAATAATATATTCAGGAAGTGAGAAACATGAACGAGGAGTAGGAATTATATTTGACGAACAAACGGCAAGGACAATTGTAGGATATTTGAACATCTCAGACCGAGTCCTGCTAACCCAACTGAAAGGACGACCAATAAACATAAATATTATACAAGTGTACGCTCCAACATCTGAAAGTTCTGAAGAAGATTTACAGCTATTTTATAATGACATAGAGACAGCCCTAAAACACACAAAGTCACATGAAGTTGCTATAGTCATGAGAGATTTTAATGCCAAAGTTGGTAAAGGAAGAACTTCAGACATCGTTGGTGACTATGAACTGGGGGAGAGGAATGACAGAGGTAGTAAATTAATTGAATGGGCAAGAACACATAGCATGGTTGTAGGAAACACCTGGTTTAAACAACATCCTCGAAGACTGGCAACCTGGTGTAACCCAGACAAAAAGACTTTTAACCAGATAGACTACGTATTAATCAACAAATGATTCCGCAATGCATTACTGACAATAAAAACCATGCCAGGAGCTGACTGCAATAGTGACCATGACCCACTCTGTGGAAAAATTAGAATAAAGTAAAAGAAAGCATGCAGAAAAGTGAGAAACATCAAACTGAATACAGAACTCCTTAAAAATGACAAAGAACTGCGAGGACAATACAAAGTTATTATAACAAATAGATACAATGCAATAGCAAAGATAAATAGTATAGATGAACAACGGGCAGTGATTCTATCTACCAAACTGTTAAGGAGATAATAGGACAAAAAAAAAGCCCTTAAAAATAAATGAATGACATACGACATCTTAGGACTGATAGACAAGAGGAGGAGTAAAAATAACCAAGAAAAATATAGCAAGACAAATAAAGAAATAAGACGCAAATGCAGGGAAGCAAAGGAAGTGTGGTTAAATGAACAATGCAGACAGATAGAGAACTCACATAATAAAGACAGCAAAAACATGCACAAACGAATTAATGAACTCACAGGCAGGAAAACAAAATATACCACATGATACCTGAAATTAAAAGAAGGTAAAATGTTAATGGGAAAAGAAGACATTGTGGACAGGTGGACAGAGTATATCGGTGAGCTATATGGAGGAGAAAGACCAGAATTAACACCAGATACTGAAAACTGTGAGGGACCACCAATACTTGAAGATGAAATCATAGATGCCATCAAACACATGAAGAAAGGAAAAGCGACTGGGCCTGATAATATAACAATAGAAGAAATAGAGGCACTAGAGGAGACAGGAATAAAAATAATAACCAAGTTACTGAATGACATTTACAACAGTGGTTATATTCCCAGTGCCTGCTTAAATCCACGTTTATAGCACTACCAAAGAAACCAGGTGCAAAGGAATGTGATGACCACCGGACTATCAGCTTTTCATGTCACATAATGAAGCTGCTTCTGAGAATCATTATGAGAAGAACAAGGAAAAAGATAAAAATGGAAATGGCAGATGAACAGTTTGGATTTGTTGAAGGAAAGGGAACACACAATGCCATTTATGCTTTACGAACACTAACAGAAAGAGCTTTAGAAGTACAGAAAGATCTCTACTTATGCTTCATTGATTACACCAAGGCATTTGACAAGGCGAAACATAATGAAATTATTAAAATGCTTGAAGACATCAATATAGACTGCAAAGACCTGAGGATTGTAAAACATCTATACTGGCAGCAGGAAGCAGCAATTCAAGCTGAAAATAGAACTGGAAAATATTAACCTATACAACAAGGGGTACGACAAGAATGTGTACTATCTCCAGACCTTTTTTCTCTGTCAGCGAGAATATTTTAAGAACGATCATCACAGAACCAGGCATAAAATGGAGGATACAATATTAACAACCTTCGGTATGCTGACGACACAGTACTGATAGCTGAGAACCAACAAGACCTGCAAAATCTCTTGGATAAAGTGGCCAAAGAAAGTGAACAGAAAGGCCTTACTTTGAACATCAAAAAGACAGAGACTATGGTTATATCTAAGAAACAGAATCCACCAAAATGCAGTATAAATTAAACGGAACTATTCTAAAGCAAGTGCAGAAATTCAAATATCTTGAAGCAGTAATAACTTCAGATGGGAAATGCAGAACAGAAATTAGGAACAGAACAGACCAAGCAAAGAGTGCATTTCAGAGAATGAGAAACGTATTATGCAACACATCTTTATCAATGATGTTAGAAAACGAGTCTTAAAATGCTATATTGAACCTATCTTGTTATATGGAAGTGAATCATGGAAAATAGGCAGCATCATCATCATCATGTGCCGTGCCGACTGGCGTTGGCTATTATGCTTCTCCAGAGTACACGATCCTTCATGCAGGCCATCAGCTCATTTGGTGATCTCCTCTCACACCATCCTGTCAGACTGTCCAGTATCATTTCTCTTGGTCTTCCTCTTGATCTTCTTCCTTCTATTTTTCCTGTTGTTATAATATTTTCAATGCCCCCTCTTCTCATTGCATGTCCTATGAAAGTACATTGTCTCTCTCTTATCTTTTTGACAAGGTTTTTTGTCTCTCCAGCTCTTCTCCTACATTCTTCATTAGTACACACTTACTACAGTGTGAGAGTTCTTTCATTACTACACACCTACTACAGTGAAAGAACTCTTTCATTACTACACACCTACTACAGTGAAAGAACTCTTTCATTACTACACACCTACTACAGTGAAAGAACTCTTTCATTACTACACACCTACTACAGTGAAAGAACTCTTTCATTACTACACACCTACTACAGTGAAAGAACTCTTTTATTACTACACACCCAATACAGTGAAAGAACTCTTTTATTACTACACACCTACTACAGTGAAAGAACTCTTTCATTACTACACACCCAATACAGTGAAAGAACTCTTTTATTACTACACATCTACTACAGTGAGAGAGTTCTTTCATTACTACACACCCAATACAGTGAAAGAACTCTTTTATTACTACACACCTACTACAGTGAGAGAGTTCTTTCATTACTACACACAATAGGCAGGTCTGCACAAAAATCATTGGAAGCAGCAGAAATGTGGTTTATTAGAAGAATGTTGCGAATTCCCTGGGCAGCAAAATTAACTAATGAAGAATGTATGAAAAGAGCTGGAGAGACAAAAAAAATCTTGTCAAAAAGATAAGAGTGAGACAATGTACTTTCATAGGACATGCAATGAGAAGAGAGGGCATTGAAAATATTATAACAACAGGAAAAATGGAATGAATGAATGAATGAATAATCTTTATTTTTCAAGGGTAAAGAATTGGGCACGCAGGCCCGTCTTACATTCTGCCCTTCATCACTCCATCTTTCATTCTTCCCACACACTTGATTTAGTACAAAAATACTAATTAAATTAGTTAAAACATATCAAAAGAGTGTAAGATTTAACTACTACATTCAAGGTAAAAGAGAAGAAGTAATTAACCTAATAAAATAGCACTCACGCACACATACACCCGCAGACATATACATAAATAAAAATACATTGTAAATACAGATCTTCTAACATATTTTTTTAAACAAACATTAAAATAATTTCTAACAATATCTAACAAGTTGCTTTTCTAACTATGTCACTGAAGTACTTGATGGTTTACGAGCCATGTGTTGAGAGAGTGCTGGCTATTTTATGGAGGCATATAATTACATGCAAGTAAATAATGAAACAGGTTTGAGTTAAAGGATGAAGTATTACCAATGGATTTTAAATTGTAGGGGAGGGTGTTCCAGAGCTGTACTGCAGAGTATGCAAGGCTTTTCTTGTACATATCAATTCTGGGTTTAGGAAGAAGACAGTTTTTTAAACGCTGGCTATGTTTAGTGTTATACGTAAACAGTGACCACAAGTAAGGCGGAGCATTGTGTGACAGAATTCTGTGAACAAACTTAACTTTGTTAAAAATGATTCTATTTTTGAGGGGTAGAATTTTGAGTTGTTTATGTTGATCTACAGTCTGTACTGGGTGTTTGTCACAAATAAGATTTAATGCTCGCTTGTGAAGTGAGTGGAGCCTTTTTGTGTTTGAGACTGAGCATCCATCCCAGATTGTGGAACAGTAATCTAAGTGTGTTTGTATGTGTGATATGTAGTATATTTTTCTTGTGTTTTTGTCGATAAAGTGTTTAATCTTGGCTAATTGGTAAACTTTCTGTGCAATCAAATTTGTTAGGTTATGTACGTGAGAATTCCAAGTTAAATGCTGATCAATGATGAGTCCTAGGGTTTTATGTTCATGAACATTTTCTATTGCCTTAGTCCCAGTACAAAGCTGTAGTGAAGTTTTAGTTGCATTTTGCAGTTTCTGTCTTGTAGTGATGAGCATGGATTTTGTTTTGTTGGTGTTTATCAACATACCATTTTTATTACTCCATTTAATCAAACTGTTTATATCATTTTGGAGCGTTGTCTGTAGGTTATTGATGTCATACTCACTATTGTAAACAGTACAGTCGTCAGCGAAAAGATCACATGAAGAGTGCTTTAAATGTAGTGGTAGGTCGTTAATATAGATAGCAAAGAGAAGAGGACCAAGAATGGAGCCTTGAGGAATACCGGTATCAACCACAGATGAGCCAGATATTTTGTTTCTAAAGCAAACTACTTGTTTTCTACCTGAGAGAAAAGATGTAATACATTTTGTTAGGTCAGGATGTAATCTATAGCCTTCCAGCTTTTTTGCAAGAATTTCATGATCAATCATATCGAAGGCTTTCTTAAAATCAACAAAGACAGCACCACACAATTTGTCATCATTTATATTAGACAGCCAGCTTTCTGTCATTTTAGTTAATGCTGTGTGGCAGGAGTAATTTGGTCTAAAACCTGACTGACTGTCTATTAGTAGACTGTTTTCTTGCATGTGGAGCAGAGTTAACTTTTGTATATGTTTTTCAAGAGGTTTAGATAGTGATGACAGAATGGATATGGGTCTATAGTTTGAGAGGTCACTAGTCTGTCCAGATTTAAAAAGAGGAAAAACTTTGGCGAGTTTAAAAGCTTCAGGGAAATATTTTTTGTCAATACACAAGTTGTATAAGTATGTTAATGTGTCTGTGATAACTGGTGCAGCGTAGCGTAGTATCTTGTTACTAATGTCATCACATCCTGCTGAGTTAGTGTTCTTTAAGGACCGGATGTAGTTATAAACCTCACCGACTGTGAGGAAAGGAATATTAGTTTGTTTTAGCTTTACACATTTACTGTCGCTGAAAGTTTTCAACACGCTCAGGTCGCAATTTGGGGTCGGTAATGAAGATTTTAGAATACTAATTTCTTCCCTAAAATGTTCACTGAAGTTAGTGCAAGTATGTTCACCATTAAGTGTTTGTGGGTCAGTTTGCTTCCTTTTATTTACAAGAGTATTAATCGCTTTCCAGATTGATTTACTATCAGTTTTGTCTTTCACTAAATTTCTGAAGTAATTTTTCTTTTCCTGCCTAATTAAATACTGCACCTTATTCCTAAGTGAACGATAGCTACTGAAATTTCTGCTTTTGTGAGCTTCATCCCGTTTCCTCATCAGTTGCAATATATCGGGAGTTATCCACGGGGATTTTGTTATGTATTTTACTCTCATTTCTTTGATGGGGACATGCTTGTCAAAAATGTTTCGAAATATCTTGATCCAGTATTCGATAGCCTCATCTGGATTTGTTAACTGGAAAACGTACGTAAGAGGCGAAGCTTTTAGATCAGTTAAAAATAATTCCAAGTTAAAGTTTTTAAAGTTTCTATATTTGATGCTGGTATGTTTGTGTTTCGGTATTTTATCCATTATCTGGAAGGAAGAAGATCAAGAGGAAGACCAAGAGAAATGATACTGGACAGTCTGACAGGATGGTGTGAGAGGAGATCACCAACTGAACTGATGGCCTACATGAAGGATCGTGTACTCTGGAGAAGCATAATAGCCAACGCCAGTCTGCACGGCACCTGATGATGATGATGATGATGATGATGATGATGAATGAGGACTACAAAAACAATGCAATAAAACAATCGAACAACAAAACAGTCGTATTAAAGATAAATAAGATTTTTTTGCGAAGATCTGTAAAGTTCTTTGAGGTCAGAATCTAAGACCTGATGTTTGTGTGATTGTTTTCTTATGTCTGGCTTCAAACTAGACACCAACAATCAGAGAATCCGTCTTGCTGAAGGGTCCAGCCCGCCAGGGAAAGCCACTGGCCGGATCCACGAGTTTGACCAAGTTTGTGGACCGAAAAGCCAAGCAAAATATTTCCGTTCTGTCCCGTAGTCAGGAAAATATTGTGGGTATG
>CM019697.1:40500446-40622946 GCA_009760885.1 Achatina immaculata | reverse complement strand
GGAACGAATGCGCTAAGACAAGGAAGCTGGATATCGTTAGCAGAAACAGAATTGGGTAGCAAATTGGTAAAATTGTAAAGTATTTCAAAGAAAGCTGAACTTATTGTTAACTAGAGCATGGTGGAGACATCCGGCCTAGAAAATAAGGCGAAAATAAGACCTGGAAAATAGAAGATAGGCCAAGATTATAACAGTCCTGACACTACTAAACTGAATGGTTAAATCAACAATATGGAGACAGAGAGACGGACACTTGTAAACAGAAGTGGACTACTACTCCTGTACAAGTGTCGTAAACACTTGATAATGGATAAGAAGAGTTTATCCACGCCAGAAAACTGAATAGACGGATATGATGCAACAGACTTACTGACAGGTGAGGCATAATTGCAAATCTTAGGACACAATTTGCACACATGAATACTCCAGCGGACCAATAAGATGACCAAAGGGAGTGGATCAACTTATCCTGAAATCTAATCAGTATGTAGTCAACCAGTTGACCAGCAGAAAGATGTAGAGCTGTGTTCTATTGGACAACCAACTTTCGATATATAAATCAGGCATGCGGGTTTGAAAAAAAAAGAAGGGAAGACAGAGGACAGGGAAAAGAATAGAAAGATAAAGAAACAAGCATCCTCAGATAGAACAGATGGAAAAGTATACCAACAGATATTCAGAAGATAGAGAAGCAGTTTAGAACTAGAAGTAGTTTAGGACAGATAAAAGATAGCATTTCAAATTAGAAAGTGATTATTAGTATTGCGTGAGACATGAAGAAGATTTTATATATTTGGAATTTTGTTTCAAATGCTTTCTGAAATGTCTCAGATTGATGCTTGTGAATTTCGTTTGATGAGTATTAAACGTGAACCACAATTTAATTCAGGAACAAACCTTCTGAATTTCATAGTGACTATATGTGTTAGGATTTCAGTCTTGTGGTGACTTATATAGTATCACGTTTATCTGAAATGTTGAAGTGAAAAAAAAGTAGCAGCATAAATTCATAAGTGAAAATGGAGAAAGACAATGTGGTCGAGCTCACAACGTGTTAACAATGCTGTATGAAGGTGTCTCAGCTGTCGAGGTCACAACGTGTTAACAATGATGTACGAAAGTGTCTCAGTTGTCGAGGTCACAACGTGTTAACAATGCTGTATGAAAGTGTCTCAGTTGTCGAGGCCACAACGTGTTAACAATGCTGTATGAAGGTGTCTCAGTTGTCGAGGTCACAATGTGTTAACAATGCTGTATGAAAGTGTCTCAGTTGTCGAGGCCACAATGTGTTAACAATGATGTACGAAAGTGTCTTAGCTGTCGAGCTCACAACGTGTTAACAATGCTGTACGAAAGTGTCTTAGCTGTCGAGGTCACAACGTGTTAACAGTGCTGTACGAAAGTGTCTTAGCTGTCGAAGTCACAACGCGTTAACAGTGCTGTACGAAAGTGTCTTAGCTGTCGAGGCCACAACGTGTTAACAATGCTATATGAAAGTGTCTTAGTTTTCCTGGTCACAACGCGTTAACAGTGCTGTATGAAAGTGTCTTACTAGCCGTGGCCACATTCTAAATAGATTGACCTGCCATATACAAATACATTCACATACTAAGCTTTGAATGGGCTGGTTGGGCCCCTTGTGTGGGTCCATGCGTTAAGAAGTTACTGGTCATGTCAGCTTTTTTTCAGTACCTGAGTACAGCTGAACAGTGGGGTGTGTAAAGTACTTCTTTAGCAGACTCCACCACCATGTGGGCAGGTCGTGTAAATAAGTTAAAGTAAGAATAGAAGGATGTTGTCTTTTGTTCAGAAAGAACTCGACAGTCTGAAGTTCCTGATCATGTCGGATGGATGTGTGCAAGGAAACTACATCCAGGGTGAAGACAACATAAGTGTGACAAGACAAGCCGGTAAAAGTCGCAAAGTTAGGTAAGTGTGATTAATGTCCTTCAGATAAGTGGACAGAACAGGGACAAGGGGTGAAAGATACTGTCTGGAAAGTTAGAAAGTTGTTCCGTAGAACAGGAGCAAGCTAAAACTGTAGGCCTCTCTGAATTGACTGGTTTGTGGATCTTAGGAAGCAGGAAGAAGAATGACGTCCCTAAGCAACTGCCATGGATACATTGATGTTGTTTGCCATATGATACTTTTTGTCATTATTATTTGTTCATCTCATTTCTCAGCCAGTCGGCTACTTCCATACTTTTGCTTACCTACTTCTATGTGGGCGCATTTTATGCCCGTCTTTCTTGGTAAAAAGGATACGAAAGATATGAGTGTTTAATTTTTTTCATCTGTTTTTCGTGTTTTTGTCTGTTGTGTTGTTTCTGCATGTGTTCCTTGAAATATATATTTTGCCGAAATATTGAATTGTATTTTCTTCGCTTATACATGTTCATGTTACTTTCTGCCACCCATGTTCCTGTGGTGTGCTTTCTTTCTTTCTTTCTTTCTTTCTTTCTTTCTTTAAAGCTGAAATCACACCTGTGTTTGTGTACATTACCCCTCACATCCATGGTTCTCTGTTTATTGCGCACCGAAGGATTGTGACCCTCTTGTTAACTGATGTACTTGTTAGATATCAGTTGCCGGACTGCACTTCTGGTATCCGGGAAGATTATGTATGTTAAGTACGTTGTTTAAACTGCAGGATGAGTAACTGCTACTGTCATTAAAAGCGTACAGAAAGAGTGGGCGATCATGCTTTTAGAGATCTAAGTATGGCTGTTGTGAATCAACAGTGACGCGACATCTTGACCTATCTCGGACTGAAGACAGGGGGAAACAACTCTTCCAGCTGACCTATTACTGCGTTGAGGGCTGGGGCATTCGAGTAATAAAGAACATCAGCAGGCACGGTGAGGTGCACTAGATTACACCGCACAGACATAGCGGATGTCAGTGAATGAATGATAAAACACGCTATCACATACAGCTGTCCTGTAAAATACGGGAATGCTCCAAACACAAGGGAAAGGGGGGGGGGGAAGTACAATCTGTGACTGGTTGTCAGTCCTAGCATTATATCCAGTTGTCCATGTACCTTCTCTCCCAGTCTTACTCCGTCTCCCACATCTTCATTTCACGTGACCTACAAATACGGTGTGTTGCTACAATGACTGCTGCTACGACAGCAACTATTACAACTACAACTGCTACTACAGTTACTACGACTACTACAACTACAACCAACTACTACTACTAAAACTATTACTAGTACAACAACAACTACTACTACAACTACTAGTACACTTACTACTATTACTACTACTACTACTACTACTACTACTACTACTACTACTACTACTACTACAATTACTACAGCAACTACTACTACTTCTACGCCTACTACTACTACACCTACTACTACTACTACTACAACCACTACTACAACAACTACTACTACAACTACTACACCTACTACTACTACTACAACAACCACTACTACAACAACTACTACTACAACTACTGCTACAACAACTACTACTACAACTACTACACCTACTACTACTACTACAGCAACCACTACTACAACA
Organism: Achatina immaculata; assembly: GCA_009760885.1. NCBI lineage: Eukaryota > Metazoa > Mollusca > Gastropoda > Stylommatophora > Achatinidae > Lissachatina > Lissachatina immaculata. Next base: position 40,619,410 of record CM019697.1, on the reverse strand, counting down.
ACTACTACTACAACTACAACTACTGCTACAACAACTACTACTATCACAACTACTACTATTACTATTAATAATAATAATATCACAATCATAAGAAGAAGAAAAAGAAGAAGAAGAAGAAGAAGCAGCTTATATATTATGTTGTAAAACTGTTAATGTTTTATGAAATCAAGAGTCAGATTTCGAGGAACTTTCTTGTCCTCATGATCACTGGAAAACTCCAGAAGAAAAGAAGAGAAGGAAAGCTCAGGAAACAAATGACCAGGGGACAGGTAGAAGGAGAGCTGACCGGAAACACCATGTAGCATGAGCTTGATTCACAGTTTGAAGTCCAGACCTGTGAATACCTGAAAGGTGACCTTTATGCTTCTATACTCCGCCCCCCCCCCCTCCAAAACTCACTCCCCTAGCCCCAACACCCGAGTGGCCTTTCCCTGGTCCGTCTTAATTAAGACCTTCCGGTGTAACGTGGAAGATGGCGGACGTTTTCTTAACACTCTTGCCGGCATGCACAAAGTAGTGGAATTCCGCTTGATCTGTCACATATCCGGTATCGGGAGTTGGGCATAAGGCTAACAACCTTATCCTGGGACCTACCTAGAGGCGACTCTAGATGGGACAAAAAAGAACTTGTTATGGAAACTCGCAAAAAAATCAACCGAGCATCAGGGATGCCAACTCCGAAGAGCTCATTCGGCGGCCCTAAACACGTGATAAAGATTGGATTCTGGAATTTGAGAACGATGGCAGCACCAAGAAAAACTACTCAGGGCATCAGAGAAATGGAGAGATACCATCTAGACGTACTTTGCATCAGTGAAATGCGATGGCCAGAAGCAGGTAAAAGATGAGCAAAAAACGGTAAGTTAGTAATACATTCAGGCAGAGATGACGGGAAACATCTAGAGGGGGTAGGTATAATTATATCAAATGTAGCAGCAATGAGCATTATAGAACGGGAACCAGCGAACAGTCGTATAATAAGAGCTCGATACAACCTAAGACACCGAGAATGACAATAATACAGTGTTATGCACCCACAAACGATGCAGATGATGAGGTGAAAGACGATTTATATCACTAATTACAACAAATCATTAACAAAATCCCTAAACACGACATCCTAATTGCAATGGGGGACTTCAACGCTAAAGTAGGGAAAGATAACACCGACGTCGAAAAAATGAAGGGAAAAGAAAGAATTGACCATTTAATCAGAATGGAGAAAGATTAACAGTAATATGTCTAACAGAGGGCATGGTCATTGGAGGCACAATATTTCCACACAAAGAGATACATAAAACAACTTGGATGTCTCCAGATGACAGAACTAGAAACCAGATAAATTATTTTTTTGTATTAGAAAGCAGACAAAAACAGATATGCCGTCTTCACTGGCTAGCAAAATAGGACTTGAAATTAACTAGGACAAAACAAAAATAATAAAACTTCCCGTTAATCAAAATTGAAAAATACATGTAGAAGTCAATCAATTTGCATACCTTGGCAGCTACATAGATCAGGAAGGAAGTTAGAATTAGAATTGCAAAAGCAGCATCGATCTTCAAGAATCCTGAGAACATATGGAATTCAAAAGTTATAAGCACACAAAAAAAAAACAAGTTAAAACTATTCAATTCAAATGTAATATCCACTCTCATTAAAGCACGCGAAAGCTGGAAAACAACTAAAGAAATAAACAATAAATTAGACTCTTTTGTAAACAAATGCCTAAGGAAAATACGTGGCATAAAGTGGAACGAATTCAAGAACAATGCAGAGATAAGACAGATGAGCGAACAACAAACAATCTCATGGGTGATCAAGAAAAGGAAATGGACATATGCTGGTCACGTGATGAGAAGAAATGATCAGAGAATCACAAAACAAGCTATCAACAGGCCGAAGGAAAAGAGGCAGACCGCGTGAAACTCTGAAGAGGTCATTGTTAAGAGAAGCCAAATTAATAGGCATAAGATCCCTTGATGAGATTGAAAAGCTCGCCGAAAACAGGAAAAATTGGCGAACTACTTTGCGAGCCCCATGTGATGTTTCACGGCACGGGAAGGATATAAGATATAAGTTCTACTTCAGAAACAGCAGAACAAAAATATTGTCCTCCCTTGTCTTAAGACTGCATTCTTCTCATACTGTCACGTTGCAGATAATTATGTCCAATGTATTACGTATAGTTACATAACTACATTCGTGTGGCGTAGTACAAGCCCTCAGCTCCACCCCTTCTCGAACTTAAATCTTACACCAGGTTGGCCACATGAATATATCATTTAAACTTGTACGTATTGGGGAGGGGGGGGTCGTAATGAGCCAGGCCTAGAGAAGAAAGAAAAAAAAAACTAGTAAAGGTACTGACTGATGAGCTTCTTAAAACACTTCTGTTTGAAAGTAGACAAGAAGCAGAAGACAGTAAGTGATAAAATTAACTTAAGTCCGTCTTAAGTGTACTGTTCTCAAAATGTGCTTGGGCTGAGAATTGGCTATTTTAGGGAGGGGAGACTATTACATTTTTTTTTGTAAGGGGGAGATAATGGTAGTTGTTGCTGCAAGGGAAGTCAATGGCAGCGAAAAATGGGTCACACGAAGTCTTTAACCTCTGCGGAAACAGTGAAAGATTATGCCGGGGACACAGGGCAATATGACCATGAAGCGCGACCGCCCAGGTATGACATTGGTCTATTTACTTGATGGTATATATAAACAGATTTGTCCTTTGTCCACATCCTGATGTCGCCCCGTTTGTGCTGATGTTGTCCTCTGTGCTGATGTCGCCCAGCTGTCTGTACTGATCTGACCCTGTCTGTGTTGATGTTGTCCCCTGTCTGTGCTGATGTTGTCCACTGTCTGTACTGATCTGACCCTGTCTGTGTTGATGTTGTCCCCTGTCTGTGCTGATGTTGTCCACTGTCTGTACTGATCTGACCCTGTCTGTGTTGATGTTGTCCCCTGTCTGTGCTGATGTTGTCCACTGTCTGTACTGATCTGACCCTGTCTGTGTTGATGTTGTCCCCTGTCTGTGCTGATGTTGTCCACTGTCTGTACTGATCTGACCCTGTCTGTGTTGATGATGTCCCCTGTCTGTGCTGATGTTGTCCACTGTCTGTACTGATCTGACCCTGTCTGTGTTGATGTTGTCCCCTGTCTGTGCTGATGTTGTCCCCTGTCTGTGCTGATGTCCCCTGTCTGTGCTGATGTTGTCCCCTGTCTGTGCTGATGTCCCCTGTCTGTGCTGATGTTGTCCCCTGTCTGTGATGATGTCCCCTGTCTGTGCTGATGTCCCCTGTCTGTGCTGATGTCCCCTGTCTGTGCTGATGTTGTCCCCTGTCTGTGCTGATGTCCCCTGTCTGTGCTGATGTCCCCTGTCTGTGCTGATGTTGTCCCCTGTCTGTGCTGATGTCCCCTGTCTGTGCTGATGTCCCCTGTCTGTGCTGATGTTGTCCCCTGTCTGTGCTGATGTCCCCTGTCTGTGCTGATGTCCCCTGTCTGTGCTGATGTTGTCCCCTGTCTGTGCTGATGTCCCCTGTCTGTGCTGATGTCCCCTGTCTGTGCTGATGTTGTCCCCTGTCTGTGCTGATGTCCCCTGTCTGTGCTGATGTCCCCTGTCTGTGCTGATGTTGTCCCCTGTCTGTGCTGATATTATATAAAATTTTCCGCTCTAAATGTACGTATCCAGTAGTTGTCCGCTGTCCTGTCTGAAAATGTCCACCCCGGTTTTGTTTATTATTATTTTATCTCTTACAGAACTCTTTAGTTATTCTTTCTTTCACATCCTTTTTGATGTAATGTCAACAAGAAGACACACCCGTCATACAAATGTCCGGTTAAAATTAGCAGGTTGGAGAATGAAATCATAAATGTCCGGTTTCAGTGAGCTAGGGACACACACACACACACACACACACACCACACGCACACACACGCACACACACACACACACTCATGTAGGTAGGCGGTCTGATTTGTTTGTTTGTATCAGTGTAGTCCGACTCGACCTTCCTTTGATACAGACGTCCTGAGTTATGGGAAATTTCACCTTTGTCGTGTTTTTCCTTTTTTTAAAAAAAAAATAATAGCCATAAGGGAAATTGATAAGAGAGAGAGAGAGAGAGAGAGAGAGAGAGAGAGAGAGAGAGAGAGAGAGATGATATAAGTGCTGTTCTTGAATAAAATCGTAGGACTTCGTGTATCAAATGATAAAGTAAAGGGATTTAATTAAACAATGACTCAAATACTCAGCAAGTGGCTGAGACATAAAAGACAGGGATATAACTGTTGCTCCAGCCAGAAAGGATTGGGTACCATTTTTCTCCATCTTCTGTCTGATACTAGCAAACATTCATAGGATGTCTGGGGGGTTTTTTCCCCCAGTTTTTCAGTCCTGTTATTACCTGACTCTTAACGAGACAGGCCGCTCCCAGATGCCAGTGAATGAGTATAATTTTAAAAGTAAGTTTTGTGGGTGGAAGTTATAAGGAGAGTTTAGGAGAGGAGAGTACTAGAAGTTTGCCACGGGAGATCTCTGATATGTTAGTATTTTGCTGTATACAGGGACAGTAATAACACAGGGTCCGGCATAAAGCATAGCTGGATCTTAAACATGTAAAATAGATACGCGCTATAAATGTTTGTGGTTAAAAAAAAAGTGAAATGAAACTCAGAAAAGTGGGTATTTTTATTATTACTGACAATCATATTTAGGTTTTGAAAATTACACCGGTTAGATGCCCGCCATTACATTTGATGCATTCAGCCAGGCGTCTGGAAAATTCCTGCATAACACCATTTAACATGTTCAAAGGGATATTTTGAATGCAGTGTCGGATTCGATCTTTTAGGTCTGCAACTGACTGTGGTCGACTAGCATACACCGTGTTCTTGAGGTACCCCTACCTGATAAATCCAGTGACCTTGCCGGCCAATGAATATCCCCAAATCTGGAAATAAGACGATTGGGAAATGTTTGTCGGGCTGTGTGGGCAGTTGCTCCATCTTGCTGAAACCATATTAGTCTCTTATTGGCCAAGTCTGGAATGAAGTATTCAGTTGGCATCTGCACATAAAGATCACTATTAACAGTAAGAGGATGCCAGGTGCCAAAGCGTTCCTAACAGCTGATCGCCGAGGGCTACTCAGCAATGCGTTGTGGACTTCTTGAATTCGTTCAGGTGTCTGATGAGTTCTTGGACGACCAGTAGACCTGTTATTAAGGCAATTAGCGGTTTCCTTAAATTTTTTGACCCACCTCAAAAATTGTTTTGTCCTCCGATCGGAAACATTATCACGGGGATGCAACTCAAAATGGCGAAGAAACTTTCGTTGTATAGTAATAGACGATTGTCCACTTTCAAAATAAGTTTCAACGGTGAATGCGCGATGTTGTGTTTGCCAAGAAGCCATTGTTAAAAACGACCGTTTGTCTGCTTCACCTCTGACGTCATGTGTTTTTTTTCCCCACACGTATTCAGTTTCTGCGCACTACGTCAGTTAAATCCAGCCATGCTTTATGCCGGACCCTGTATAAAATATAACAGATTACGGCTTGGTGATTGTTTGAGGGTTGGTGATTGTTTGAGGGTTGGTGATTGTTTGAAGGTTGGTGATTGCTTGAAAGCTGGAGATTGTCTGAGGGTTTGTGATTGTTTGTAGGATCGTAACTGTTTGAGAGGGTTGGTTATTCTTTGAGAGGGTTGGTTAATGTTTTAGAGTTTGTGATTGTTTGACTGTTGGTGATTATTTGAATGTTGGTGATTATTTGAATGTTGGTGATTATTTGAATGTTGGTGATTGTTTGAAAGTTGGTGACTGTTTAAGGGTTGGTGATTTTTTAAATATTGATGGTTGTATGATGTTGGTGATTGTTTGAGAGTTGGCGATAGCTTAAGGGTTAGTGATTATTTGAACATTGGTGATTGTTTGAATGTTGGTGATTGTTTGAGATTTAGTGACTGTTTAAGGGTTGGTGATTGCTTGAGTGTTGGTGATTATTTTAATGTTGGCGATTGTACGATGTTGGTGATTGAGATTTAGTGGCTGTTTAAGGTTTGGTGATTGTTTGAAACGTGGGAATTGTTTGAATGCTGGTGATTTTTGGAATGGTGGTGATTCTTTGATTTAGTGACTGTTTAAGGGTTGATGACTGTTGGTGACTGTTTGAGATCTAATGACTGTTTAAGGGTTGGTGATTGTTTGAATGTTGGTAGTTTTTTAAATGTTGGTGATTATTTGAATTAGTGGTGTTTTGAATGGTGGTGATTGCTTGAATTTTGGTGACTTAATGATCCTGGATGACTGCAGCGAAGGATTAACCACTTCCCAGGCCCCCTAGGCTAAAAATAAAAGGGCCCTACTCCCCCCCCCCCACCCTTCTGTACCGTTCCCCTCCTGGAAAACATCAAATAATAATGTATATTCGCATGTTTTCTAAGATGCCGGGCCCCCCTGCCCTTTGGGCCCCTAAACTTAACGCCTGTTGAGCCTAATGAGTAATCCTCCACTGGATAATTGATAACATAAAGAAGGAGAGTTAAAATATATCCAGGACAGATGCATGGCAGAGGAGGGGGCGTGTGATTTGTTTGATTAATCACAAAACATAACGGCGCGCGGAGAACGTAAACAAACAGACCTAAACGAAGTAGGACAATCTGGGAAGGTCTGCGTTTATCCTCACGCTCTAGGATGTTGTGGATGAAGTGACTTCGTTTCAGTGACTCACAGGGAAAAATGAGTGCACGTGTATTTAAACGCTCACAAGTTCCGGCAAGAGCAGCACTGAAAAACGTTACTCACCCGAACAACGTAACTTCAGACCAGTCAAGATGAGAGGAAAACTGTAACATAACCCAGATAACTACTGCGGAAATTCTACAAGTGAGTCCCGTAATGACAGGTAGAACTTATCAGATTGAATAATGTTTTTTCATATTGTACGTGTGAATCATCATCTAGAGAGAAAATGCGTTTGAAAGGAAATCTCTAGAACTGGAAAGGAGAGAATCTTGTTCTGCTATGGCAACCGATAATAATTACCAACGCAGATTTGGCAAAAAAAGACAAGAGTCTTTGCTTTTTTTTGGATTCGACTGGCTGAGCTGTCATTTTGTTTTAAATTTTAGTTTAATCTCTCTTAAACATATCTTCTGCTTTATCTTTTATTCTCTTCTATTCTTTTATTTCGTTAGTTCTTCTAGTTTAGTTATTTCTGGTAGTTTAGTTCTTTTGTTTCGTTTAGTTCTTCTAGTTTAGTTATTTCTAGTAGTTCTTGTATTTCGTTTAGTTCTTTTAGTTTAGTTATTTCTGGTAGTTTAGTTCTTTAACTTCCTTTAATTCTTCCGTTTAGAATGATTCTAGCTGGGCAAGAGAGGTTAGGAGAGATCAGGAGAGAATGAGTTAAACTTTCAGGCCAGTCTTTCTCAATCTCTCTTCCACAATCCACTCCACAACGAACACCACCACACGCCATCACACACCACCACACGCCATCACACACTACCACACACCAACAATAAAGTATATACATTCTAATAAAGTCACTAATGTAGGAGTTTATCCAGTGGTGATCCACGCCAGGGACATGAAGAAGAATAAATATATAGTATACAAAAATCTGTACCAGATGGAAAGAATATTTTGAAAACTACTAAACTGTAGAGAGCCTATAAGCACATTACCATGCGAGGAAACACAGATCTGTGAAATAGAGGAACCAGACTTAGAAGAAGTCATCTACAGTATTATTTTGCTACGAAACAACAAAGCAACGGGTTCAGATGGAATTTTTGCAGAACTGATTAGGGAAGGAGGTATAAATCTGCATGAACAGATATGTGCACTAATACAACAAATATGGAGAGAAGAAAAACTCCTTAGTGAATGGAGAGAATCATTACTGATCCCAGTATTCAAAAAGGCGATAAGTGCAAGTGTGAAAACTACAGAGGAATATCCTTACTACAAACAAGCTACAAAATTCGATCTATTACACTCTTAAATAGATTTAAAAAATACAGCGAGAGCATACTGGGAGACTATCAAGCAGGTTTTAGGAAGAATAGATTAACCATAGACCAAATATTTTATCTACGTCAAGGAGCAGAAAAGTACTGGGAATATGGAAAAGAAGTATATAATATGTTCATTGACTTTGAGAAAGCTTATGATAGTATAGATAGGAGCAGCTTATGGAAAATTATGAAAAAAATTTTATATACCTGATAAATTAATCAATCTGACCAGAATATGTATGGAGGATGCACAAAATATAATATATTAAGGAAAAAAATCAGAACCCTTCTCTGTAAGAACTGGTATAAAACAAGGTGATACATTATCTCCATTACTATTCCATCTAGTACTAGAAAAGGTAGTCAGAAAAGTGAAAGAAGAAAGAAGTACAGAAGAGCAAGCTAAAATACTAGGATACGCTGATGACATCGACCTGGTGGGGGAAACTATGCAAGAAATCATAATACTTGCGTCATTTTTCATCATCATGCATTTGCATGTCCCTTGAGGAACTTTGCCTCCCTAATACCGCTCCTTTAGGCCTCTCTCGGTTGTGAGCAAGATGGCCTGCTGCTGATGCATCCATTTGCAGATCATCAACGGTGTCTTGCAGCCATCTTCGATTTGATCTCCCTCTCTTTCTTTTTCCCATTATGTACCTTTCCAAGACGGTCTTCTCTAGATTATCATGACGTTTAATGTGTCCAAAATATTTAAGTTTTCTCTATTTAATCCTCTTTACTAGCCAGCCTTCTTTAATGTTAAGTTTTTGTAATATGGATAGATTTGTTCTTTTTTTTGTGTCCATGGTATTTGAAGAACTTTTCTGTAGCATTTACATTCAAAGGCATTTATGTGTTTCTCGGCTGTTTTGTTAAGTGTCCAGGTCTCACAGGTATATGTTGTGATGGAAAAAATGCATGCCCTTAAAAATCTTATTTTTGTCATTCTGTCTGTTCCTCTCCACAGATTCTTTATTTGTTTTACTTTCTGAAGAGCGATAGATGTCCTCCTTTTAATTTCCCTCATTGTATCTCCATTATTAGTTAGCAGTGATCCAAGATATTCAAAACTCTCCACTTCTTCTAGTTTTTCCTCATTGATGCATATATCAGCTGCCTTGTTTGTTTTGTTAGTTGTCATCAATTTAGTTTTCTTCGCATTAAGATAGAGGTTTTGCTCTTCGCTGTTCTTACGGATTGACATAATTAGTTTTTCCATTCCTTTTGGTGTTGTGGACAGTAATACTATGTCATCAGCATATCTAATCTCTGGTATTTCATAATCTCCAATTGTTATGGCATCGTAATATTCTTTGTCTACATCTTCTCTAACATTCTTCATTATATTTTCAGTATAAAAATTAAATAAGTAAAGCAATAATATGCACCCCTGATGAACCCCTTGTTTTATGTCAAACCAAGTTGTCTCACTATTTATTCTTACTGCTGCTTGTTGGTCTAGATACAGCAGTGATGTTAATTGTATCAAATGTGTTGGAAATCCCATTTTTTCCATTATTTCCCAAAGTTTCTGGTGTTGTACACAATAAAATGCCTTTGAGTAGTCTATAAAGGATAAATATAGATTCACATTAAACTCTCTGCATTTCTCTATTATTAATCTTATATTGAATATATGATCTCTTGATCCTCTTCCTTGCCTGAAACCAGCTTAGACTAAATTGACTTCTTCTTCTATTTTCTTACGAAGTCTCCCCGTTATGATTTTTAACAGAATTTTACTGGCATGACTAATCAGGGCAACAGTTCTATAGTTTGTGCATAATTTCAGGTTACCCTTTTTTGGCAGTGGTATGAATACAGTTCTTTTCCATTCTTTTGGCCAAATACTTGAATGCCATATCTTTCTACATAGTGCATGATAGATTGTTGCACATTCCTCCTGCTTTAATAAGTTCAGCTGTTATCTCATCACATCCTGGTGATTTACCATTTTTCAGATTCTTTATTGCTCATAAAACTTCTTCTATTGTCGGTTCGGGTTCTTACTCCTCCAGTAATAATTCACACTGTTGATTTCTGCTTTCACATTCAGCTGTATCATACATTCCTCTGTAATATTCCTTCCATCTTTCTAGAATTTCCTCTATCTCTGGCAGGGTATTCCCCATCTCGTCACAAATTACATTTAGCTTTGGTGTGACATTTCTCGTCAATGTCTTCATTTCTTTAAACATTTCACTATCTCTTCCACACTTCTGATGCCCTTCTATTATTTCACAACAATCTTGTATGTATTGTTTATTTGTCTTTTCTTATGTTTCTTCTTGCTTCTTTTGTTAAAGATTTATATTCCTCTTTGTTATTGTTTGTAACTTTCCATTGCGTACTCATTTCTCTATGTTGTTTTATCAGTTATATTGTGCCTGCTGTAATCCATCCATTCTTTTGTATTTTACTGGAACCACGTCTTTAGCTGTTGTTATTAAGATATCTCTGGCACAATACCTGCATACACGTGAGAAATGTGGCACTAAAAGTGGGTACAACAAAGAAAGATGAACAACAATTGCAGATCTTTGAAAACAAGATCCTAAGAAGAATCTATGGGCCGATAAAGTATACAAACAGTGGAGAATGGAGAGCTAGAAAGACACTGAACTGAACAACTTATTTAAATCCCAACAAATTATAAATTTCTTGAAACTGAACAGACTACGCTGGCTGGGAAAGAATGAACAGACAAACTAAAATTTTGTACGCACACGAGTTGAGGGGAACAAGACCAAGGGGTAGATCAAGACAGAGATGAAAAGACAACAAAGAAGACGATATAAAAGAAATTTGTGTCACCAGCTGAAGAGGGAAGATTAGAAACAAAGAGGAATGGAGGCGAACTTTATCTGTAGCAATGAGCCTTAATGGTTCGGAAAGAAGGAGAAGAAGAAGAAGAAGAATACAAAATATTAATCAGGTATGGCTTGTGGTATGTACAAAAGGAGGTTTCTTCTTGCTTGTACTGAACTGAAAAATGGCGTTTTAAAAAACCAACCTGCCTATGAGGGAAAACCAAAACGAAATCATGTAGCCAGGGCCCAGGATTCCACGAGAAGAGCCGGGGGTCCGGGTGGGGAGGGGTACTTTTTCAGTGACGATGTCTGCCGGGACCGTCGCTGAACCCGGGGTGGGGGAACCTTTATCTAGAAAGATGTTATCAGGTCCGGAGAGGCTGAGATGAGCCTCTGGGATGAGTCTTCTTGGTCAGTTGGGGGGGGGGGGGGGGAAATAGATCAGGAGAGGCTGAGATGAGCCTCTGGGTTGAGTCTTCTTGGTCAGTGGGGGGGGGGGGGAAGATCAGGAGAGGCTGAGATGAGTCTGTAGGATGAATCTTCTTGGTCAGTGGAGGGGGGGGGGGAGAGGTCTGGAGTGGATGATTTTACCAGATCAGTTGGGACAGAGGTCAAGAGAGACTTATTTGAGCCGCTAGCATGATTATGGTGGGCCGATGGGAGAAGAGAGCAACTTTATGTGCTTGGTATCATGGCAGTGAAGGGCAGGGAGAGTGAGCAAGGATACCTGGCTGTATGCTGACGGTGCAGTCAAGCCATAACAAGGAGGACAAGCCCAAAGAATCCGGATATCTTGTGAAGGAAAAAGAGAAGATTTCAAAGCAAACGGAGTTGCAAGGAACAAAACCAAACAAGAAATTGATGGAATTTTTGCAACAGAGTATCTCTTTCAGTTAACTAATTTAAATCTCCCTCTCTCTCTCTTTCTCTCTCTCTCTCTCTCTCTCTCTCTCTCTGGATATGTAGCCCAACCAGAAAACATCATTGAATGTAACATCCCTCATACTTCGTTAAGTGATCATTACCCAGTCTGCTGTACGTAGACAAGAAAGGGGTATAAACTTCCTAAACACAATCACATCAGTATGAAATTTAGGAGCTTCAGAAATTTTAACCTAGAATTATTCCTTAATGATTTGCAAGAATCTTCACTTACACACGTGTACCAACTAATTGACCCTGATGAGGCAATAGAATATTGGCTAAAGATCTTCAGAGATATATTAGACAAACATGTCCCCATGAAAGAGGTGAGAATAAAACACCAGACGAAGTCACCTTGGATAACACCTGAAATACTACAATCCATGAGAGAACGTGACCGGGCGCACAAAATCAAGGACTTTATGACCTACCGTTCATTCAGAAACAAAGTTCAATACTTAATAAGACACAAGAAAAAAAAATTACTTCAGGAATCTAATACAGAATAAATCAGACAGTAAATCAATTTGGAAAGCCATAAATACCCTATCAAATAAAAGAAAAGAATTTGATTCTCAAACCATCAATCGTGCATACACTAGCGCACATATCAGTACACATTTCAGAGAAGAAATCAACGTTCTTAAATCATCAATATCAGCTCCTGTATGCGACTTACATGAACTACAAACATTCCTGGACAGCAGATGTACTTATTTTAAACAGTTACACATTCCATTCTTAACAGTCAGTGAAGTTCACAGTTATCTCTTAACCTTAAAAAACAACAATACAACTGGGCTTGATGATATTAGTAATAAGATAATAAGATCTTACGTTATGCTGCACCTGTCGTTTCACATACACTAACATATATTTACAACCAGTGTATTGCAAAATGTTATTTCCCTGAGGCTTTTAAAACTGCTAAGGTGTATCCTCGCTTTAAATCTGGCTCATCCAACAATCTTACCAACTATAGACCAATATCCATATTATCGTCATTATCAAAACCACTCGAAAAACACATACACAAAATAACTCTACGACACATGCAAGAGAACAATTTACTCATAGACAGTCAGTCAGGCTTTAGACCCAATCATTCCTGCCACACAGCTCTTACCAAAATGACAGAAAACTGGTTAGTAAACATAAATGACGACAGACTATGTGGTGCCATTTTTGTCGACTTTAAAAAGGCATTTGATATGATTGACCACGATATTCTTGTAAGAAAAATAAAGACGTATAAATTGCACCCTAACCTAATAAAATTAATTGCATCGTTTCTTTCAGACAGACAACAGGTAGTATTCTTCAACAATTCTCTATCAAATTCTGCTGCAGTTGACACTGGAGTTCCGCAAGGTTCTATTCTAGGCCCGTTGCTCTTTGCTATCTATATCAATGATCTTCCACTTCATCTTAAACACTCTTCTTGTGACATTTTTGCCGATGATTGCACAGTTTACACCAGTGACTACGACTGTGTTAATCTAGAATCAACTCTTCAGGTCGAGTTATACAATTTAATTAGATGGAGCAAAAATAATGGCATGATTATAAACACCGATAAAACAAAATCAATGGTCATAACAACAAGACAGAAACTATAAAACGCAACAAAAATAACACTTCGGCTCTGTACGGAAACATCACAGATAAAAAACGTTAGCGAGCACAAAACACTAGGTCTTATTATTGACCAACATCTGACCTGGAACTCTCATGTGCAATGTCTAACAAAACTCATCGCACAAAAAGTATACCAGTTAGCTAAAATTAAGCACTTCATCGATCAAGACACTAGGAAGACATACTACATATCTCATATACAAAAACATTTCGACTATTGCTCAACAGTTTGGGATGGTTGCTCAGTGTCAAATACAAAGAGGCTTTGTTCACTCCAAAAGCGAGCAGTAAAGCTTATTAGTGGCAAAGATCAAGCACAAACAACTAACCATCACAAACGTATCAAAATACTGCCTCTTAAGAACAGGTTCCTCTTCAACAAAGCCAAGTTAGTACATCAAATTCTTTCACGGCATGCCCCGCCTTATCTATGGAACCTGTTTAAATTTAGCCCAAAGTGCAGCCAACGCTTGAACAACATATGTCTTCCAAAACTTAGACTTTATCTTTACAAGAAAAGCTTTAGTTATTCTGCTGCTCATCTTTGGAATACCCTCCCATCCTATATAAAAAATATAAATTATACTCCTTCCTACAACTACAAGCTTTCCCAATATCTATTTGATGTCGACTACATGCCTCCATGAATTATAAAACTTAAAAGTTATCTTAAGCTGCTCTTACAGACACCGAATACAATTAATTGTTTTCTGAATAGTCCCGAAAATTTTGTTTTTCTAGATAGTCATTTATAATGTATGTAGTTACTTCTGTACTGAGTGAATGTTTAAGAGCGAAACGTAAATGTTATATTTTATTTTATGTCTCTCAGCTTCAATGTTAGTTATGTTTGTTATATGAACAGCATATTTGTAGAATGTCTGGAATAGAGTGAAAGATGGATGATAAAGGGCAGAATGTCAGACGGGCCTGCGTGCCCAATTCTTAACCCTTGTGAAATAAAGATCAATCAATCAATCAATCAATCAATCTCTCTCTCTCTCTCTCTCGCTCTCTCTCTCTGGGGTCAAAGCTCAGAAAAAGGTGAACAAAATAGACAAGCATTTACGCGACAGATTTTAAGTAAACACGAGGATTGTATATTTAATCCAGAGTTCACTGTCCTCAAAAGTGATACTCCCAAAGATGTACAACCCGGCTGACAACCCGAGCGTGGGCTTACAATATCATGTACATGGCTGTACCAGCAGCCATAATGTTAAGGATTGACTTTTATTGTGAAGTGCTCCAGGTCTGCAGATGGCTCCAGGTCATGGTGTGATATATTTACGCGTGATATTGACACAGTTATACAGAATTTCTGGTAATCTTGTATTCAGGTCCTTCAGAGCAAGCCCAAGATAAAGAGTCTCAAGTCACTTCACATTCCGCGTACGGTCAAACTGCCATTTTTGTTTTGTATTTGTGGTCGACTCCAGAAGAAGTCTTCAGTGAGACTCGCGTCTTCAGTCTACCGTCTTGTGTCTAAAATCCTAGATTCTTAAGACCGAAGCTGACCTGGCCAGAGAACACATGTTCTGGGAACATGAAAACATCATGAGAGACTATACTGGAAGTAAAAGGCGCAGAACCGTAGGAAGGCAGTAGAGTACACAGGTGAACTCTGAACACCTGAAACTTCAAAGCAAAAACGAACGAATGAACGAAGGAGATTTATATCTAGAGGATGAAGAACTGAACACACAGGCCAGTTAGTTTGACAAGCCATCTTTATCTATCTTCACTCCATATGGCAGACATTTAATATCAGTTGGTTATGAGCATGTAACTTAGTGTGTTACAAGTTTTTTATACATTACTTCTCAGTGTGTTATAAGTTTGTTACAAGTTATTTCTATTGCCAGCAGAGCAGGCAGGGAAGATGAAGATGTGAGAATGACGGCGCAGTTGTTAGGAGCAATCAACAGAACAGGCAGGGAAGATGAAGATGTGAGAATGACGGCGCAGTTGTTAGGAGCAATCAGCAGAACAGGCAGGGAAGATGAAGATGTTGTCAGGAGCAATCAACCACAGGTGACCAAGACTTCTTCCTTGGTTCCCCCAATAAGGGACTCACCCGGGTCAACAAGGAAGGATCAGTATGATCCCTGTGGTGGTGGAGCAGCCGTGAAAAACTGCACCTTTCCCTGCTTTTCTTGCTTTACTCTGGGTCTCCGGAGTAGCCGTAACCCACTTCCCATCCTACGCCATGGTGCAGCACCTTCACAGCAACGACTGCACAGAGCGCCCTGATCGCGGTCACAGGGAGGACAAACAAAAAACAAGAATCCAGACAGAAAACTTGAGGTCCATCACAGAGATCCATCACAGAGATCCATCACAGAGATCCATCACATGGAGGAATGTCAGAGCACGGGATGATTTTTATTTGAATCTTGTACAGTTTTTGCAGACGCTGAATCCCAAATCTTCCGTCGTTTTTTGAATCGCCCGTAAACGGTTTAAGAAAAGAAACACCAATACATACCTTAGTGGATCAAATTGGGTTCCCTGGCAAAGATCCACGGCTTCAGCTGAATGAGATAGCGGTCAGCCACCCATAGCAGACTGCTTTCCTGAAGGTTACTGAACCGTAGTCAATCAAGACCCTATTCTGCCCCCAACCCCAGAGTGAACAGACAGTAGTCTGTTGGAATCTTAGGGACCGAAATGGGAAAGCAAACCTTTCTTAAACACAACCCTAGCTGGGGGCCCGATGTGTTAGATCTTGCCATGCCCGAAACAGTGACACAGCGATACCGACTGCCTTTTGAGGACAACCACTAAAGAAGGAGAAGAAGAAGTAGAGAGCTAGGGTCACTGACTGCACCTTTTAGAATTTCCTGCTCTAAGATTTTTACCGTTAGAAAACCCCTGTTATTATCTCTGACAGAATGCGGAAGGATTTTAGGTTTGTGTCTGCGCGTAAACCTCGTAGCTGACTATAACATCATCATCATGTCTTTGTACACATATATGTGTTTGTGTACTTGTGTGACAGCATATGTTTATGTGTTTACACACGTATGTGTGCATGTGCTTGTATATAAATGTGGCATGTACTGTGAAGAGGAACAGACAGAACTACAAAAATAAGATTTTTAAGGACATGCATCTTTCCCCATCACAACATATGCCTGTGAGACCTGGACACTTAACAAAACAGCTGAGAAATACATAAATGCCTTTTGAATGTAAATGGTACAGAAGAGTTCTTCAAATATCATGGACACAAAAAAAAAACCAAACAAATATATCCATACAAGAACTTAATATTGAAGGCTGCCTGGCTAGTAAAGAGGATTAAAGAGAGAAAACTTAAATATTTTGGACACATTAAAAGTCATGATAATTTAGAGAAGACCGTCTTGGAAGGATACATAATGGGAAAAAGAAAGAGAGGAAGACCAAGGCGAAGATGGCTGCATGACATCGTTGACGATCTGCAAATCAGGCCATCTTGCTCACAACCGATAGGCCTACAGGAGAGCTGTTAGGGAGGCAAAGTTCCGCAAGGGACATGCAAATGAATGAATGAACTTGCATGTATTTTTATACTGCTTTTTTTTCTATAAATTTTTTTTAGTTTAGAACGAATGTGAGAATGTAGTTAAGTTTATTTTATGTAGTTGCATAAATCAGAGTGTAGAGTGTGTGGGCAAGAGATAAGTTTATTATTTATTTATGTAATCATTTAATTGTGTCTTCATGATTATTATGCTCATTAACAAATGCTGAATGACTGTGACTGAGTGAAAGCTGTATGATGAAGGGCAGAATGTCAGACGGGCCTACATGCCCAATTTTTAACCCTTTGAAAATAAAGTCCCTTCGTTCGTTCGTTCATCATCATCATCATCATCATCTAGTGTCCTGGAAAAGCAAAGAAAAAAAGGACCTTGTCATGTCCCTTATTTGCCTTTATGACATTCCCCGGTGGAGGGTTGGGGATTGGGGGTGGGGGGATGGGGGCTATATTTACACGTTTTTTCCCCTCCCAAATATCCACCATGAAAGAACGGGGGACGACCTAGTAATGGGACGCTCCTAGCTAGGGACAGCGTCAAGCCATAAATAACCAACCAACTCGTTTCTAATTTTGTCCTTCCGGTACGCCATGTTGTGGTAAGGAGCGGTAACTCCTGATACCGGATCATGCATGCCAAGCATGGGCGTGGCCGACTTTGATATGACAAGCGTGGGTGGTCACCTGTCCTACACAATCACTACCCGGGGTAGGGTGGCACTTAAGGAAATCCAGAAATAGAAGTGTTGATTCAGCGCGATTTTCACACGAAAGGACATGGACAATGGAGAAAACTCTGCATTTCCTTCAAACATTCAAATGTCCTGCTGTTACGAGCTGCTGCAATGTTACTTACCAGGACACATACAAAATTATCTTATCTTATATCTTATATCTTATATCCTTCCCGTGCCGTTAGACGTCACATAGGGCTCGCAAAGTAGTTCACCAATATTTCCTGTCTTCGGCGAGTCTTTCAACCTCAACAAAGGATTTTATGCCTGTTAACTTGGCCTCTCTTAATAATGTTCTCTTCAGAGTTTCACGCGGTCTGCCCCTTTTTCTTCGGCCTGTTGTGTTCCACTTGATAGCTTGTTTTGGGAAATTATACAAAATTATACATAGTAAAATTTTATTATTGATAAATGTGTATAAAACTTTCCTGTTTGAACTATTATTCATAAGTTCTTATGTAGATATAATTTATTTTTATTTATCTAACTTTGGACTTTGTTGCAAATATCCACTGGGGATTGGTATCACTCGACCACTTAGTAATTCGATGGTGTGATATCACTCGACCACTCAATAATTCGATGGTGTGATATCACTCGACCACTCAATAATTTGATGGTGTGATATCACTCGGCCACTTAATAATTCGATGGTGTGATATCATCCGACCACTCAATAATTCGATGGTGTGATATCACTCGACCACTCAATTTTTCGATGGTGTGATATCACTCGACCACTCAATAATTCGATGGTGTGATATCACTCGACCACTCATTCATTTGAGGATATGACATCTCTCATGTAATGACTCTGTTTCAAATGTAACATGATGAATTAAAAATTGACATGGGATATTCTGATGAACTAGTCAAGAGATATGATAATGTTGTTGATTCTGGGTTGTTATTATAATATTGATGACGAAGTGTTCTCCGTTGAATGAATTGTAGTCTTTATAGTTTCTTTTATATCATCATTAGGTTGTCTTTTTCTCACTTCTATTTTAGGCTATAGGCACGACAATTAAGGCATTTTCATACAGCATTGTTAACATGTTATGAACAGGATAACTAAGGCATTTTCATACAGGATTATTAACATGTTATGACAAGAGCAAGTAAGTAACATTTATACAGGACTGTTAACACGTTATGACAAGTTCAGCTAAGGCACTTTCATACAGCATTGTTAACACGTTGTGACCACAACTAAGTCACTTTCATACAGCACTGTTAACAGGTTATGACCAAGACAACTAAGACATTTTCATACAGTATTGTTAACAAGTTGAGACCACAAATAACGCACTTTCATACAGCAAACACGATATGACAAGGACAACTAAGATACATTCATACAGCATTGTTAACACATTGTGACTGCCACAACTAAAGCACTTTCATACAACACTGTTAACACGTTATGTCTAGGACAATTAAACACTTTCATACACCATTGCTAACAAGTTATGACCAGGGCAACTAAGGCACTTTCATACAGCATTTTTATCTCGTTGAGACCATAACTGAGGCACTTTCATATAGCACTGTTAACACGTTATGTCTAGGACAATTAAACACTTTCATACACCATTTTTATCTCGTTGAGACCATAACTGAGGCACTTTCATATAGCACTGTTAACACGTTATGTCTAGGACAACAAAGATACTTTAACATAGCATTGTTAAGACGTTGTGACCACAACTATGGCACTTTCATACAGCAATGTTAACACGTTGTGATCAATAAAACTAAGGCACTTTCATATAGCACTTTTAACACGCTATGACCAGAACAAATAAGGCACTCTCAACCAGCACTGTTTACACGTTATGACCAATACAACTAAGCCACTTTCATACATCATTGTTAACACGATACGACCAGGACAACTAAGGCTCTTTCATACACTAATGTAAACATACTAACATACACCCACTAACACACACATACTAACGCACACATACTAACACACCCACTAACACACGCACTAACACAAACACTAACACACACATACTAATATACACCCACTAACACACACACTAACACACACATACTAACATACACCCACTAACACACACTAACACACACGTATTAACATACACCCACTAACACATACTAACATACACCCACTATTACCCCCACTAACACACACACTAACACACAGATGCTAACATACACCCAATAACACACACAAATACACACTAAAACAAACACCCACAACACACACATTAGCACACGCATACTAACACACACACACTAACGCACAAATACTAACGCACATATACACCCATTAACACACACAGTAACGTACACACACACACACATATATATATATATATATATATATATATATATATATACTAACGCACACACATACTAACATACACACATATTATCGCACACACATACTAACGCACACACATACTAACATACACACATACTAACGCACATACATACTAACACACATACATACTAACACACACAGATACCAACATACACACATACTAACACACACATATACTAACATACACACATACTATCATACACACATACTAACATACACATATACTAACATGCACCCATACTAACAAACACACATACTAATACACACACATACTAACATACACACATACTAACATACACACATACTAACATACACACATACTAACGCAAACAATACTAACGTACACATATACTAACATACACACATGCTAACGCACACAATACTAACATACATAAATATACACACATACTAACGCACACACATACTAACATATACACATACTATCATACACATATACTAACATACACACATACTATCATACACATATACTAACATACACACATACTATCATACACACATACTAACATACAAACATACTATCATACACACATACTAACATATGCACATACTAACGCACACACATACTAACATACACACATACTAGCGCACACATATACTAAATGCTCACAAACTAACGCATACACATACTAACACACACACCAAAAACTACACTCTAACAAAGACACACACTCACACACCCACATACACACTAACACAGACACTCACATTCACACACACTCACACTAACACAAACACACTAAAACACACACACTAACACACACACACCAAAACACAAACTAACACACGCACACACACTAATACAGACACTAACACACACTAACACAGACACTAACACAGACACTAACACACACCAACACACACACTAACACACACATTAACACACACTAACACACACACTAACACACACACTAACACACACACTAACACTGACACTATAACACACAGATGCTAACACACACACGAACACATACATATATTAACACACACTAACACACACACTAACACACACTATCACACACAGTAACACACACACACTAACACACACACTACCATACACACACACTAACACACACACTACCATACACACACACTAACACATACTCTTACGCACACACTATCACATAGGCACTAACACACGCACTAACACACACAATCACACACACATACCAACACACACACTAACACATACACATACACAAGCACAGACACTAACACATACTCACTCACACACAGACTAAAACACACACACACACACACACACTAACACACACACACGCACTTACAATGTTCCCTCCCAGAACTGAATCTTTTCTTTCGAGATGCGAGCGGGAGAAAAGACAGGAGAGACAGAAAATGTAAAAGAGAGTACGGGGAAGCTATCCACTTGTAAGTGCTCCTCAGTTCAGCTCTTGTTGCGATAAGAAAGACATTGATTTATAACCTAGCATTTCTTTCTTCGCATACATCGCTTTCTGCGAGAAACTTAACAGTCAAACTTCTCTTGATTAATATAAAAAAATATTGTGCGCTTTATTAAATAATACAGCTGTGCAGCGTTTAATAAAGAAATAGAAAAGAAATTAGACTCTTTTCAAAACAAATGCCTAAGGAAAATACTCGGCATCAAGTGGAATGAATTTAAGAATAATGCAGAGATAAGACAAAAGACTGAACAACAACCAGTCTCATGGGTGATCAGGAAAAGGAGATGGACATATGTTGGTCACTTGATGAGAAGAAATGATCAGAGAATCCCAAAACAAGCTATCAAGTGGAACACAACAGGCCGAAGAAAAATGAGGCAGACCGCGTGAAACTCTGAAGAGGACATTGTTAAGAGAGGCCAAATTAACAGGCATAAAATCCTTTGATGAGGTTGAAAGACTCGCCGAAGAGAGGAAAAATTGGCGAACTACTTTGCGAGCCCTATGTGACGTTTAACGGCACGGGAAGGATATAAGATATAAAAAGAAGCAGTGTTTAATGGATTAGTGTTTAGAGAATTTAAATAAACATTGCTCTTTAATTCGATGTAGGGGAAAAGAAGCGCAATGAGACCTTCCGGTTGTGAGATTATTTGCTACAAAAAGTCACCGATCAGTTTCATTGGAAGATTAAAGTTAGAAGGCATGCAACAAGCAGAAGGTTGCAAGTTACTGCTTAATGTGTGTTTAGTAGTAAGCACACACATTTATGAGTAAATCTGTAAAAATGCAGCAAACTTTGCATGTCAATAGTGCTTTGATTTGTTACAGTCTTGATCACGTGTTAGAGAACAACTGTTTTCTTTCTCTGTGTTTTGAAGACTGGTCGCCAGCGAAATGTGGTTCCTTAGAAGAATTCTATGAATACCAGGGACAAGCGAGGAGGTTGTGAGAGAGGCTAGAGAGACGAGACAAACAACAACAGAAGTCAGAAAAAAAAGACAATCCAATTTCTTAGGACACTTTCTACGACGAAGCTAGAATACATTGCGACAACAGGAAAGATAGAAGGCAAAAGGCATGGAGATAGAGAGAGAGAAAGAGAGAGAGAGAGAGAGAGAGAGAGAGAGAGAAAATGCTGAATGGACTAACTAGATGTCACAGACAAAGATCACCAACACAGGTTACAACCAGAACTTGGAGCAGGGAGTTGTGGGAAAGCATGATAGCCAAGGCCAGTCGGCAAGGCCACAGAAAGTGTTAAACACTCAAAACAGGCGCACTTACCTCTAACCAAGACAGCCAGATGTGAGAAGGCAAAACGGTTTGTTTTAATGAACAAAAAGAAAGGATGGTCGTGATGGAACGTTTCGTGTTAGCAAAAAGACATTGTATGGAAGAATTAAAAATTGTGCAAACTTTCTTAATGCCAAAGAATAACTGATGAAACAGCTAGTGCGGATGTAGAAGAAGGGGAGACATTCCTTACAGAATTTCAGGCTATTGTAGAAGAAGGGGAGACATTCCTTACAGAATTTCAGGCTATTGTAGAAGAAGGGGAGACATTCCTTACAGAATTTCAGGCTATCGTAGAAGAAAGGGAGGCATTCCTTACAGAGTTTTGGGCTATTGTAGAAGAAGGGAAGACATTCCTTACAGAATTTCAGGCTATCGTAGAAGAAGGGGAAACATTCCTTACAGAATTTCAGGCTATCGTAGAAGAAGGGGAAACATTCCTTACAGAATTTCAGGCTATCGTAGAAGAAGGGGAAACATTCCTTACAGAATTTCAGGCTATCGTAGAAGAAGGGAAGACATTCCTTACAGAATTTCAGGCTATCGTAGAAGAAGGGGAGACATTCCTTACAGAATTTCAGGCTATTGTAGAAGAAGGGAAGACATTCCTTACAGAATTTCAGGCTATCGTAGAAGAAGGGGAAACATTCCTTACAGAATTTCAGGCTATCGTAGAAGAAAGGGAGGCATTCCTTACAGAGTTTTGGGCTATTGTAGAAGAAGGGAAGACATTCCTTACATAATTTTGGGCTATTGTAGAAGAAGGGAAGACATTCCTTACATAATTACATGCTATTGTAGAAGAAGGGGAGTCATTCTCTACACAATTTCAGACTATTGTAGAATATGCAGAGAATGAATGATCTTATTTTTAAAGGGTAAAGAACTGAGCACTCAGGCCCGTCTTACATTCTGCCCTTCATCACTCCATCTTTCATTTTCCCCACATACTCGATTTAATACAAATTACATTAGGAAAAAAAACATATCAAAAGTGTGTAAAATTAAACTATTACATTCACATTACAAGAGAAGAGGTAATTAACCTAATAAAATAGCTCTCACACACGCATACACGCACACACACAGACATATACATAAACAAAAATACATTTTCAGTACAGATCTTCTAACATATTTTAAAACAATCATTAAAATAATTTCTAACAATATGTAACAAGTTACTTTTCGAACTATGTCATTTTAGTACTTGATGGTGGCGAGTCATGTGTTGAGAGAGTGCTGGTTGCTCTATGAATGCATATAGTTACAAGCAAGTAAATAATGAAAAAAGTTTGAGTTAAAGGATGAAGTATTACTAATGGATTTTAAATGGTAGGGGAGGGTGTTCCAAAGGTGTGCTGCAGAGTATGCAAGGCTTTTCTTGTACAGATCAAGCCTGGGTTTAGGAAGAAGGCAGTTTTTAAAATGCTCTCTATGTTTAGTGTTATACGTCAACAGTGACCACAAGTAAGGCGGAACATTGTGCGACAGAATTCTATGAACAAACTTAACTTTGTTAAAAATGACTCTATATTTGAGGGGTAGAATTTTGAGTTGTTTGTGCTGATCTGCAGTCTGTACTGGGTGTTTGTCACAAATCAGATTTAATGCTCGTGTGTGAAGTGAGTGGAGCCTTTTTGTGTTTGAGACACAATCCCAGATTGTGGAACAGTAATCTAAGTGTGTTTGTATGTGTGATATGTAGTATATCTTTCTTGTGTCTTTGTCGATAAAGTGTTTAATTTTGGCTAGTTGGTAAACTTTCTGTGCCACCAAGTTTGGTAGGTTATGTAAGCGAGAATTCCAAGTTAAATGCTGATCAATGATGAGTCCTAGAGTTGTATGTTCATGAACATTTTCTATTGCCTTAGTCCCACCACAAAGCTGTAGCGAAGTTTTTGTTGCATTCTGCAGTTTCTGTCTTGTAATGATGAGCATGGATTTTGTTTTGTTGGTGTTTATCAACATACCATTATTATTACTCCATTTAATCAAACTGTTTATCTCATTTTAGAGCGTTGTCTGTGGGTTATTGATGTCATAGCCTCTATTGTAAACAGTACAGCCATCAGAAAAAAAAGATCACATGAAGAGTGCTTTAAATGTAGTGGTAAGTCGTTAATATAGGTAGCAAAGAGAAGAGGACCAATAATGGAGCCTTGAGGAGTACCAGTATCAAACACAGACGAGCCAGATATTTTGTTTCTAAAGCAAACTACTTGTTTTCTACCTGAGAGAAAAGATGTAATAAATTTTGTCAGGTCAGGTTGTAATCTATAACATTGCAACGTTTTCGCAAGAAGTTCATGATCAATCATATCGAAGGCTTTCTTGAAATCTACAAAGACAGCACCACACAATTTATCATTATTTATACTAGACAGCCAGTTTTCTGCCATTTTAGTTAATGCTGTGTGGCAGGAGTAATTTGGTCTAAAACCTGACTGATTGTCTATTAGTAGATTGTTTTTCTGCATGTGTAGAAGTGTTAACTTTTGTATATGTTTTTCAAGAGGTTTAGATAGTGATGACAGAATGGATATCGGTCTGTAGTTTGAGAGGTCATTAGTCTGTCCAGATTTAAAAAAGAGGAAACACTTTGACGAATTAAAACCGTCAGGGAAATAGTGTTTGTCAATGCACAAGTTGTATAAGTATGTTAGTGTGTCTGTGATAACTGGTGCAGCGTAGCGTAGTATCTTGTTACTAATGTCATCACATCCTGCTGAGTTAGTGTTATTTAAAGACCGGATGTAGTTCTAAACCTCACCGACTGTGAGGAAAGGAATATTTAATTGTTTTATCTTTACACATTTACTGTCGCTGAAAGTTTTCAACACGCTCAGGTCGCAGTTAGGGGTCGGTAATGAAGATTTTAGAATACTAATTTCTTCCACAAAATGTTCACTGAACTTAGTGCAAGTATGTTCACCATTAAGTGTTTGTGGGTCAGATTGCTTCCTTTTATTTACAAGAGAATTAATTGCTTTCCAGATTGATTTACTAGGAGGAGTGGGGGGGGGGGGGCACATCTAAATTCAGAAATAACTTGAAATAAGAATTTCTTTCTTTCTTCCTGCTAGTTTCATGATCAGCTTCGGCTTATTCAAGCGTGAAAAATGCTACATCATCTCCAAACTGTCCCGTTAAACTTTGGGGAAGTTATGAGAACAATATCAGCATTCAAAGAAGAAACTGACATGAGATAAAACTTCTACCTCGACCCTGACATGAGATAAAACTTCTACCTCGACCCTGACATGAGATAAAACTTCTACCTCGGCCCTGACATGAGATAAAACGTCTACCTCAGCTCTGACATGAGATAAAATTTCTACCTCGGCCCTGACATGAGATAAAACTTATACCTCGGCCCTGACATGAGATAAAACGTCTACCTCAGCTATGACATGAGATAAAACTTCTACCTCGGCCCTGACATGAGATAAAACTTCTACCTCGACCCTGACATGAGATAAAACTTCTACCTCGACCCTGACATGAGATAAAACTTCTACCTCGGCCCTGACATGAGATAAAACTTCTACCTCGGCCCTGACATGAGATAAAACTTCTACCTCGACCCTGACATGAGATAAAACTTCTACCTCGGCCCTGACATGAGATAAAACTTCTACCTCGGCCCTGACATGAGATAAAACTTCTACCTCGGCCCTGACATGAGATAAAACTTCTACCTCGGCCCTGACATGAGATAAAACTTCTACCTCGGCCCTGACATGAGATAAAACTTCTACCTCGACCCTGACATGAGATAAAACTTCTACCTCGGCCCTGACATGAGATAAAACTTCTACCTCGACCCTGACATGAGATAAAACTTCTACCTCGACCCTGACATGAGATAAAACTTCTACCTCGGCCCTGACATGAGATAAAACTTCTACCTCGGCCCTGACATGAGATAAAACTTCTACCTCGGCCCTGACATGAGATAAAACTTCTACCTCGACCCTGACATGAGATAAAACTTCTACCTCGGCCCTGACATGAGATAAAACGTCTACCTCGGCCCTGACATGAGATAAAACTTCTACCTCGACCCTGACATGAGATAAAACGTCTACCTCAGCTATGACATGAGATAAAACTTCTACCTCGGCCCTGACATGAGATAAAACTTCTATCTCGGCCCTGACAACCAATTTCTTCAGATGATGACTCCAGGTACCAAAAGGCCAGGGAAACCTTTAAATCAGTGACACTGGACAGGCTTAGTAAGTTCTTGCTTGACTCTGAACCTCCCTCACCCACCCCCACCCCCACCCCTTTGCCGGTTATAAAGCGATTAGAGAACTGGCGAAGAACGGAGAAAGAGAGGCAACAGGATGATAGCCTTTCGTAGATTATCATCAAACTAAAAATAAACACATTTTCTTTAGAGTATCATCGAATAATACAGTGTGTAATGGAGTATCATCAAACAATTTGGTGTCTAACGGAGTATCATCAACTAATATGGTGAATAATGGGGTATCATAAAATAATAATGGTGTCTAATGGAGTTCTGGATCCATTAGATTTGACGATTCATTTAATAGTTTTTTGGTTTGGTTCAGTTAGTGTGTGACTGTGTTGTTTTGGTTTGGTCTAGTTAGTGTGTGATTTTGTTGTTTTGGTTTGGTTAATGTGTGGTTGTGTTGTTTTGGTTTGGTTAGTGTGTGACTGTGTTGTTTTAGTTTGGTTTAATTTGTGTGTGAGACTATGTTGTTTTAGTTTGGTTTAGTTAGTGTGTGGCTGTGTTGTTTTAGTTTGGTTTAGTTAGTGTGTGGCTGTGTTGTTTTGCTTTGGTTTAGTTAGTGTGTGACTGTGTTGTTTTAGTGTGGTTTAGTTTGTGTGTGACTGTGTTGTTTTAGTTTGGTTTAGTTAGTGTGTGACTGTGTTGTTTTAGTTTGGTTTAGTTAGTGTGTGATTGTGTTGTTTTGGTTTGGTTTAGTTAGTGTGTGACTGTGTTGTTTTGGTTTGGTTTAGTTAGTGTGTGATTGTGTTGTTTTAGTTTGGTTAGTGTGTGACTGTGTTGTTTTAGTTTGGTTAGTGTGTGATTGTGTTGTTTTGGTTTGGTTAGTGTGTGATTATGTTGTTTTGGTTTGGTTAGTGTGTGATTGTGTTGTTTTGGTTTGGTTAGTGTGTGATTGTGTTGTTTTGGTTTGGTTAGTGTGTGATTGTGTTGTTTTGGTTTGGTTAGTGTGTGATTGTGTTGTTTTACTTTGGTTAGTGTGTGATTGTGCTGTTTTAATTTGGTTAGTGTGTGACTGTGTTGTTTTGCTTTGGTTTAGTTAGTGTGTGATTATGTTGTTTTGGTTTGGTTAGTGTGTGACTGTGTTGGTTTGGTTTGGCTAGTGTGTGACTGTGTTGGTTTGGTTTGGTTAGTGTGTGATTGTGTTATTTTAACTTGGTTAGTGTGTGATTGTGTTGTTTTGGTTAGGTTAGTGTGTGATTGTGTTGTTTTGGTTTGGTTAGTGTGTGATTATGTTGTTTTGGTTTAGTTAGTGTGTGATTGTGTTGTTTTGGTTTAGTTAGTGTGTGATTGTGTTGTTTTGGTTTGGTTAGTGTGTGATTGTGTTGTTTTGGTTTAGTTAGTGTGTGATTGTGTTGTTTTGGTTTAGTTAGTGTGTGATTGTGTTGTTTTGGTTTGGTTAGTGTGTGATTGTGTTGTCTGGTTTTGGTTAGTGTGTGACTGTGTTGTTTTGGTTTAGTTAGCGTGTGATTATGTTGTTTTGGTTAGGTTAGTGTGTGATTGTGTTGTTTTGGTTAGGTTAGTGTGTGATTGTGTTGTTTTGGTTAGGTTAGTGTGTGATTGTATTGTTTTGGTTAGGTTAGTATGTGATTGTGTTGTTTTGGTTAGGTTAGTGTGTGATTGTATTGCTTTGGTTTAGTTAGTGTGTGATTGTGTTGTTTTGGTTTGGTTAGTGTGTGATTGTGTTGTTTTGGTTTAGTTAGTGTGTGATTGTGTTGTTTTGGTTTAGTTAGTGTGTGATTGTGTTGTTTTGGTTTGGTTAGTGTGTGATTGTGTTGTCTGGTTTTGGTTAGTGTGTGACTGTGTTGTTTTGGTTTAGTTAGCGTGTGATTATGTTGTTTTGGTTAGGTTAGTGTGTGATTGTGTTGTTTTGGTTAGGTTAGTGTGTGATTGTGTGTTTTGGTTAGGTTAGTGTGTGATTATATTGTTTTGGTTAGGTTAGTATGTGATTGTGTTGTTTTGGTTAGGTTAGTGTGTGATTGTATTGCTTTGGTTAGGTTAGTGTGTGATTGTGTTGTTTTGTTTTAGTTAGTGTGTGATTGTGTTGTTTTGGTTTAGTTAGTGTGTGATTGTGTTGTTTGGTTTGGTTAGTGTATGATTGTGTTGTTTTGGTTTAGTTAGTGTGTGATTGTGTTGTTTTGGTTAGGTTAGTGTGTGATTGTGTTGTTTCGGTTTAGTTAGTGTGTGATTGTGTTGTTTTGGTTTAGTTAGTGTGTGATTGTGTTGTTTTGGTTTGGTTAGTGTGTGATGTGTTGTTTTGGTTTGGTTAGTGTGTGACTGTGTTGTTTTGGTTTAGTTAGCGTGTGATTATGTTGTTTTGGTTAGGTTAGTGTGTGATTGTGTTGTTTTGGTTAGGTTAGTGTGTGATTGTGTTGTTTTGGTTAGGTTAGTGTGTGATTGTATTGTTTTGGTTAGGTTAGTATGTGATTGTGTTGTTTTGGTTAGGTTAGTGTGTGATTGTATTGCTTTGGTTTAGTTAGTGTGTGATTGTGTGTTTTGTTTTGGTTTGGTTAGTGTGTGATTGTGTTGTTTTGGTTTAGTTAGTGTGTGATTGTGTTGTTTTGGTTTAGTTAGTGTGTGATTGTGTTGTTTTGGTTTGGTTAGTGTGTGATTGTGTTGTCTGGTTTTGGTTAGTGTGTGACTGTGTTGTTTTGGTTTAGTTAGCGTGTGATTATGTTGTTTTGGTTAGGTTAGTGTGTGATTGTGTTGTTTTGGTTAGGTTAGTGTGTGATTGTGTTGTTTTGGTTAGGTTAGTGTGTGATTATATTGTTTTGGTTAGGTTAGTATGTGATTGTGTTGTTTTGGTTAGGTTAGTGTGTGATTGTATTGCTTTGGTTTAGTTAGTGTGTGATTGTGTTGTTTTGTTTTAGTTAGTGTGTGATTGTGTTGTTTTGGTTTAGTTAGTGTGTGATTGTGTTGTTTGGTTTGGTTAGTGTGTGATTGTGTTGTTTTGGTTTAGTTAGTGTGTGATTGTGTTGTTTTGGTTAGGTTAGTGTGTGATTGTGTTGTTTCGGTTAGGTTAGTGTGTGATTGTGTTGTTTTTGTTAGATTAGTGTGTGATTGTGTTGTTTTGGTTTAGTTAGTGTGTGATTGTGTTTTGTTTTGGTTTAGTTAGTGTGTGACTGTGTTGTTTTGGTTTAGTTAGTGTGTGATTGTGTTGTTTTGTTTTGGTTAGTGTGTGATTGTGTTGTTTTGGTTTGGCTAGTGTGTGATTGTGTTGTTTTGATTTGGTTAGTGTGTGACTGTATTGTTTTGGTTTAGTTAGTGTGTGATTGTGTTGGGCTGGCATTATTATTTCGAGATATAGCCAGGTTGTGAGAGGGTGTATCGTTATTACCATGTTGGAGTATATTGTAAAGTTTCTACATATATTGTGATGTATTTTATGACACTGGTTGCATGGATTATTTCTACCTGTGCTTCCTTCATGTTTTGTTAAGCTGGTGTAAGTTTTCATGTAGCTTTTGTAATGCAAAAAATTTCGGAGGTAAAGTCACGTTATCTGTTTTCAGTGCTGAAAGACAAGTGCGAGTCCATATTTTCTGTTTTATGCTGAACATTAACATGTCTTAAGTATTATTACATGACATTGTTGATAATGCCAGATAATTCTGAATGTGTAATATCTGAATTCATCGACTATCATATCATAGTTGTCATGCAATGAATCGCTCTTTGATTATCATATACTGTTTTATATACAGACGATTGCTGCGAGATTTATGTTGATTGTTTGTATTTCAGAGTTGCTGTCTACCTTATGTAGATAAGATTGACGTGTGACATATTATTATTCTGAACTTGCACTGGATGCGCATTATCAGTCCTGCTGGACAAATTTATGATCACTGTGTTGTGATGTGATATATATTTTACTTCACAGAGACCTTGATATTGGGCCCACAGATTAGTTATGGATTTTGTTCATATATGTCAATATTAATAACATTGGGCCATTTGTGTATTGCGTTATTGAGGAGGGCCCTGGGAATTTTGATATATATTATCACTCATCGTTGTTGACCCATTATATCATCATTGGCATTCATCATCATACTGTTGCTCATGTTATTCTCATATTAATTTCTCACAGTTCATTCTTATTGTAAGTGTATATGTGGTTTATGCATGCGAAAGCTGGAAAACAACTAAAGAAACAGAAAAGAAATTAGACTCTTTTCAAAACAAATGCCTAAGGAAAATACTCGGCATCAAGTGGAATGAATTCAAGAACAATGCAGAGATAAGACAGAAGACTGAACAACAACCAGTCTCATGGGTGATCAGGAAAAGGAGATGGACATATGTTGGTCACTTGATGAGAAGAAATGATCAGAGAATCCCAAAACAAGCTATCAAGTAGAACACAACAGGCCGAAGAAAAATGAGACAGACCGCGTGAAACTCTGAAGAGGACATTGTTAAGGGAGGCCAAATTAACAAGCATAAAATCCTTTGATGAGGTTGAAAGACTCGCCGAAGACAGGAAAAATTGGCGAACTACTTTGCGAGCCCTATGTGACGTTTAACGGCATGGGAAGGATATAAGATATAAGAAGAAGAAGAAGATATGTGGTGTATGCCATGAGCAGTGTCAGCATGCGTATGTGTTGTCAGTCATGTGCAATAAAGCTCATGTGATATATATATATATATTCTTCACTGATGTTGTTGATGTTATATGTTGGAGAGAGAGAGAGAGAGAGAGAGAGGGAGAGAGCTGAAAGCTTGAACTGTTAACCTCATCATATACATCATGTTAGTGGATGATGTTGTTGATGTTGTGTGTTGGAAAGAGAGAGTTGAGAACTTGAACTGTTAATTTCATCATATACATCATGTTAGTGGATGATGTTGTTGATGTTGTGTGTTGGAAAGAGAGAGTTGAGAGTTTGAACTGTTAATCTCATCATATGCATCATGTTAGTGGATGATGTTGGTGATGTATATGTTGGAAAGAGAGAGTTGAGAGCTTGAACTGTTAACCTCATCATACACATTATGTTACTGGATAACCACAAGAGGAGGGGACCTAGCTCACTATAGGTTGAAGTTTGGTTATTGTACTCAAGGTACTGTTGTATATTTAAGATTATTGTACTCAAGGTACGGTTGTACATTGAAGGTTATTGTTCTCAAGATACGGTTGTATATTTAAGATTATTGTACTCAAGGTATGGTTGTTTATTTAAGATTAGTGTACTCAAGGTACGGTTGTATATTTAAGATTATTGTTCTCAAGGTATGGTTGTATATTTAAGATTATTGTACTCAAGGTATGATTGTATATTTAAGATTATTGTACTCAAGGTATGGTTGTATATTTAAGATTATTGTTCTCAAGGCACGGTTGTACATTGAAGGTTATTGTTCTCAAGGTACGGTTGTATATTTAAGGATAGTGTTCTCAAAGTACAGTTGTACATTGAAAGTTAATGTTCTCAAAGTACGGCTGTACATTGAACAGAGAAGCTGATTTTTTAACTTCTCTAACTCCCATTTTCCCACAAATCTTCATTCCTTTAGTTAAACCTTGCACCAACCACCAAGTTTTACATTATCATCAAGTAATATAGTATCTAGTGGAGTATTATCAAGTAATATAGGATCTAATGGAGTATCATCAAGTAATATAGGATCTAATGGAGTATCATCAAGTACTATAGTATCTAGTGGAGTATCATCAAGTAATATAGTATCTAATGGAGTATCATCAAATCAAAAGGATAGCTTCTCCTACACGATCATCTTTCTCCTAAAGCAGTGGTTTCAAACTTGTAGTTCATGGACCACAAGTGGTCCGCGGCGCTTTAAACGGTAGGCCCGCGGTTGCTTTGTCATTTTGATGTGAAGTGTCATCTAGACACAGTGAAGATGTGTTGTTACAGTGTGCTGTTACACATAAACTGATGATTCACAACATTCACATTGTTACAAAATAAAGTGGTACTGCAGGGAACCACTGTCCCACAGTATCATTTTATCAAAGAACATATCATAAATAAAATCTAAATAATAGATCACAAAGATATGAACTATATAATAGAAAGATATGAGCAATATAATATTAATAAATAAGCAATATAATCGAAACTCTGAAGAGGACATTGTTAAGAGAGGCCAAATTAACAGGCATAAAATCCCTTGATAAGGTTGAAAGACTCGCCGAAGATAGAAAAAAATGGCGAACTACCTTGTGAGCCCCATGTGACGTTTAACGGCACAGGAAGGATATAAGATATAAGAAGAAGAAGATAATTGAAATATATAGGCAATAAAGTAAAAATGTATAAACACAAATGTGTTCTTAGCAGCCATGGTAAACTGCAATACACTTGTCAGGGTCAGAAAAGCAAGAAAAATGGCAAGTTGTGCCAAAGAGGAAGAGATGTAGAATACTGGACAAAAAGTACATCGCGTGAACAAGGAAATTACAAGAAATTATGTAAAAACATGCAACTATTTAAAAAAAATATATATATGAGAAGTAAATCACCCG
Organism: Achatina immaculata; assembly: GCA_009760885.1. NCBI lineage: Eukaryota > Metazoa > Mollusca > Gastropoda > Stylommatophora > Achatinidae > Lissachatina > Lissachatina immaculata. Next base: position 40,585,903 of record CM019697.1, on the reverse strand, counting down.
AGTAAATCTTACTGAAGAGACTATCACTCAAAACACAGTATAATCAAATGTCAGCGAGAAAACAAAGGATGATTACACCTGAAACGTTGTACACATAGACAAGTAAGATGATAAAGGTAGCAAATGCCATAGGGGATCAAGCGTTAGAGACCTCATTATGCTGGGCCATCGGTGTATGATGTAGAGTGGCCAGTTCTTTTCCTTCCAAGATTTTCTCTGGTACTTATTTTACACGGCTAGTTCGACCCCGGGGCTGTACTGATCGAAAAGAAATGCCGATCAGCTGGGAATTCGAACCCTCGACCATTCAGTTGCTAGACGAGTGCTCTATCCACTATGCTAGTATGTCCCTTACAAAGAAAGGAAAAATAATTTTTTAAAAATTGAGACAAGGATAAGAATTCTGAAGATAATTTTGGATAGAATGGAAGAAAATAAAGATAAAGAGGCAACGATATGAGAAAGACAAACAAACAAACAAACAAACAAACAAACACACAAACACAAAACCGCAGAAAACAAAGCAGCGGACCACCAAGAAGACTCTAATCCCTATGGGAAGATCGTATCAAAAGAGCTCTCGAGGAAATGCAGAGACCCTTGTAATCTCTCTACACCACTTCTACAGCAGACAGTGATAAGGTGACCCTTCATTCCATCACTGAGACGTATGCATAACATCCTTTAGAGCAAATTAGAGTCTTGTTTTTTTTCTGTGTATGAGTTTCCCTTTGTTACTCTGCTTATGTCAGTCTTTTTTGTTGTTGTTGTTGTTGTTGTCTTTTCTTTCTGAAACTGTTAGTTTAGCCTACATTTTTTTTTTGATTTTATTATTGCAAGTTTGTGTTCTGTTTGTATATTGTTTTCTTCTATTGTTGCAAGTTTGTGTATTCTTTGTATATTGTTTTCTTCTGTTACTGTGAGTATCCTCGAGTTTGTGTTTGATATTCAGTAGCTGCGAGTTCCCCCCACGCCATAAATGATACAACTTGTTTCAACTCAGTTTTAGCCGTGTACGGGCGTGGCCTCCTTGCGTGTCAGTGTGTGAGTTGCTCATACACGGAACATGGATGTCATCATACACAATCAAACTACTTCACTTTGATTTCACAAAACTTAACAAGCTCAAAGATAATTTAGACTGCTTGTCTGCATCCTTCCCCTACTTGTCTGCATCCTTCCCCAGCGTGTCTGTATACTTACTGCTGGCTTGAGTGTGTAAGTGGCAGATAACAGTACCGCACAGTTACGTTCTCGAGAGCTCTACAGAAGCAAAGGACCTTTTTGATTTTGATATTGTTACGAAAAATTTCACGCACTCCTGCAACATTTTTGGGCTTTTAGACATACATGAATCATACTTGATATGAAGGTTCAGTTGACAAAGTAGGGAAAATAAAATAGATTGAAAAAAGAAGAAATATTTTAAAAAAGATGAAAGAAGATTTGATATGGTTCAGTCAGTCAGTCAGTCATTTGCATGTCCCTTGCGGAACTTTGCCTCCCTAACAGTTCTTTTGTAGGCTTCTCGGTTGTAAGTAAGATGCCCTGCTGCTGATGCATCCATTTGCAGATTATCAACGATGTCTTGCACCCATCTTCGCCTTAATCTTCTTCTCTTTCTTCTTCCCATTATGTACCCTTCCAAGACAGTTTTCTCTAGATTATCATGACGTTTAATGAGTCCAAAATATTTAAGTTTTTTCTGTTTAATCCTCTTTACTAGCCAGCCTTCTTCAATATTAAGTTCTTGTAGTATAGGTATACACCCGTGTGGTACCCGGGATCTGCAAAGAATAGGACCACTGTACCCTACCACACATGATCGTAAAAGGCGACTAAGGAGGGTTCGGCATAGGGCCAGCAACCCTATCTGGTAAAAGAACTACCAGACTGCTACAGAAACGGAAGCAAGGGAAAAAACAAATGCAGGTGGAAGGAGAAATGCGTATCAGGAAACTGAGCCCATGAAGGTTGTGAATGAAAGCCAGCCACTGGAAGTCCCCAGCCCTACTGCAGACCTCCTGGAACCTAAACACAAGATGCAAATAGGCAGCTGGAATGTAAGAACACTTAACCAGACTGGAAAACTAGCACAAACCATCAAGGAAATGCACAGATACAAACTAGACATACTAGGAATACAAGAAGCAAGATGGACAGGACAAGGCAGAAGGAAATTAACAACACAGCACACAGAAGATACAATAATATGGTCAGGTAAAAAAAATCTTCATGAAGGAGGAGTAGCATTGATTATAACAAAAGAAGCATCAAGAGCATTGCTGAAATGGACCCCAATAAATGAGAGATTATTATATGCACGGTTCAACTCAAGATTCACGAAGCTGTCTATTATAGTTTGTTATGCACCAACAGAAGCAGCTGAAGAGGAATTAAAAGAAGATTTTTACAACAGCCTCCAAGCAACAGTAGAAACAATACCCAAGCATGATATGCTACTCATCTTGGGCGACTTCAATGCAAAAGTAGGTGAAGGAAATGAAGATAGAAGAAGAATCATGGGAAGAGAAGGAATCGGAGAAATAAATGAAAATGGAGAAAGACTGTGCAGTTTCTGTGAAGAAAACATGATGACCATCGGAGGGACAATTTTCCAACATAAAAACATCCATAAGGTGACTTGGAGGTCACCAGATAAAATCACAGAAAACCAAATCGATCACATACTAATAAACAACAAGTGGAAACGGTCACTACAAGATGTGCGTGCAAGGAAAGGATCAGATGTAGGAAGCGATCACAACCTTCTGGTAGCAAAAATAAAACTAAAACTAAGGAAAGCCAAAATCGGAGAACACAGAAAGATACGTTTTGATACAAGAAAACTGAAAGATCAGCAAACAAGAAATGAATTCTCAATAGTACTTAAGAACCGCTTCAGTGTCCTACAAGACGAAGCAGAAATGTCCATACTAGAGTTCAATAAAACACTACAGGAAACAGCAAAAGAGGTGCTGGGATATCAGAAACCGAAAAAAGAGGAATGGATAAGCAAGACCACATGGGAAAAGATAGAGCAAAGAAAAGAAATCAAGAAAAAATTACTGAACACCAAATCACAAAGGCTTAAAGAACAAGTTTTAAGTAATTATGCACAAAAAGACAAAGAAGTGAAGGAATCATGCCGTCAAGATAAACGTCAATACTATGACAACTTAGCAGAAGCAGCAGAGAAAGCAGCATATACAAATGACATGAAAACCATATATAAAATCACAAAGCAGATGACAGGTAACTTCAACACAAGATGTGAAAGTGCAGTAAGGACACAAAATGGACAACTGGTCAGTGGAGAAAGAGAAAAAACTGAAAGATGGAGGGAACACTTTAACACCCTGCTAAACAGAACACAAGCAGCACAAACAATAGACATACCTGAAGCAAAAACGGAACTAAACATCAATACAGGACCAATAACAAAAGTAAAGGAGGCGATAAAGAAGCTAAAATCAGACAGGGCACCAGGTGAAGATGAAGTGACTGCTGAGATGTTGAAAGCAGAAGAAACAGAAACACCAAAACAACTTTGCCGGATATTACAATAAATTTGGGATCTAGAAAAAGCCCCAAAGGAGTGGAAAACTGGGCTTATAGTAAAACTACCAAAGAAGGGTGACCTCAGAGATTGCGGGAACTGGAGAGGCATTACCCTACTGCCACTCACAACAATTATTGAGGAAAGACGCTGGCGATGGTTGGGACATGTGCTCCCAATGACTGACAACTCACTACCAAAAATAGCACTAAGATGGACACCACAGGGGAACAGAATTAAGGGTAGACCAAAAGAGACATGGAGAAGAACAACAGAAAGGATGTTGAGCAATAGAGGGCTCACCTGGGCAAGAGCAGAAAAAAAGGCGAAGGACAGGCATTTGTGGAAAACCCTTGCGGAAGCCCCATGTGCCCTGGGCACTTAAGGTTCAGAGAGAGAGAGTATAGGTATATGTGTTCTTTTTTGTGTCCATGATATCTGAAGAACTCTTCTGTTTTGATATGAGGCAAAGTTTATTATTTCTCAGATGTGACGTCTACCTAAGTGTGGGTACATGGATGAATTACTGAGAAAAAAGAGGAGAGAGTATAAGAAAGAAAAGCGACAGAGAGAAGAGAAAGAAAAGAAAAAGAGATAAAGAGAAAGAGAGAGAAAGGGAAGGAGGAAATATTAGAGAGATTTCGAGGAATCAGAGAGAGAGAGAGAGAGAGAGAGAGAGAGAGAGAGCAGAATAGAAGACACCTCTACGGGATACACTGAGAGAAAGGAAAGCATAAAATCTAGATCCAGTCAAATATATAACCGCAAATAAAGGGGCGTAACTAATGAAAAATGATTCGCCTTCTAGGGCCTCTGAGAGTATGTGGATTTTTTTAAAAGGGCCTCTGTGAGTATGAGGAATTTAAAGAGAGCCTCTGAGAAGTTTAAAGGAGGCCTTTAAGTGCATGAGCAGTTTAAAGGTGGCCTCCAAGAGTATGAAGATGTTAAAGAGGGCCTCTGAAAATATGATGATTTTGAAGAGGGCTTCTGAGAGTATGAGACATTTAAAGAGGGCCTCTGAAAATATTAGATCGCCAAAGAAAAGATGACGTTCAAAAAAGTAATGTGGGAAAGAAGGAATTGATGCAGCAAATCAGAAAGAGCCAAGATTAATTGAACTATGTCTAACAGAGGGCATGGTCATTGGAGGCACAATATTCCCACACAAAGAGATACATAAAACAACGTGGATATCTCCAGATGATAGAACTAGAAATCAGATGGATCATTTTTGTATTAGAAAACAATTCAGAACATCTCTGATAGATATAAGAGCATATAAAGTGCAGATGTCAACAGTGACCACAACCTGTGTTTAGGGAAAACAAGACTAAAACTGAAAAGGCAACACAAGAAATCAGTACCCAGAAAGATAAACAGCCACAGCCTACAGGAAGAAAATGCTAACAGGAATTTCAGTCTGGAACTTACCAATCATTTTGCAGCACTCAGTGAGGTAGAGGGGATAGATATTGATGGATTATGGAATTCTTACATCACAGCCATAACCACAGCAGCAAAAGCAAGTGCTGGAGTGCAAAATGCAAACAGAAAAGAATGGATATCAGAAAACGCATGAAAATACATACATGAAAGATGAGCAGCCAAATTAGCCATGTTGAATGTAAAGACAGATCTTGGAAAAGATTTGGCAAGAGCAGCATACAAATAACTAGACAATAAGGTAAAAAGTTCAACTAGAAGAGATAAAAGAGAATACATAGTGTGGTGAAAGAAGCAGAGAAAGCAGCAAAAAACAGGAGACAGCAAAACTACACAACATATAAGAGAGGCTAAAGGGTGCTATTACATCCAAAGAAAGACCATTCTTTAGCAAAACTGGCACCCTACTAACGTCAAGTAAAGACCAAAAGCAAAGAGGGGCTGAGCACATACAAGAAATACTTAATTGACCACACCCAAGAGAATTGATAAACCTTGAAACCAACTTACCAACCCCACAACTAAATGCCAGCCTAGATGAAATTACATAGAACAAAACTGAAACAGTAGTGAACCTAATGGCTAACAGCTAAGCTCCAGGTGAAGATGAAATAACAGCTGAAATGTTAAAAGCTATTAACAGTGACAACATGAGCCAACTACAGAGAATGTTTAATAACGTTTGGAAAGAAGAAAAGGTTTCTTCTAAATGAGGAAAAAAAGGAATCATTGTTAAAATACCCAGCCCCCCCCCCCCACCCAAAAAAAAAACCAAGCAAACAAACAAAAAGGAAACCTTAGCGACTGCAATAATTTGGCAGGCGTAACCTTAGTATCTCGGTTAGCGGGGTAGGGGTATCCCCTATCAAAGGAGAAGTAAGACGCCTCCTTAGCTCCGTTAGTCTACGGGACACCCTTGGGCAAGGTGGAGTACCCGTATAGCCCCCCTATCAGGGTGACGTGAAGCCATGGGAGCAGGTGGTGGATGGAATGGGAGAGCAGCTGACAGATAATGTTGGTTATGGTCACCATTCTATGATGGTAGGCAGATGATCTCAATGTAGGGACAATGGCTACGATCACTGACTAGTACAGTCACTGCCCGGAAGGAAAGCAATGGTAAACTACCTTCTGGAAACATACCAAGAAACCCAAGCAGCAATCATGGAAAGTCAAATAGGAAAAAGATCTGGTGGTGAGTCCCCCAGGCCAGATAGATCTAATTTTAACACTGGGGAAGAGTGTGAGGCAGAGGTCAGTACTAGTAATTGTGATGACGGACAAAATCCTGACGGTGTTACCAAGGAAAACCCCTGTATCAAACTAAAAAGAAAAATAAGAGTAGGAACATGGAATGTAAGAAGTATGTATGAGGGAAAATATCAAGTAATAAGTGACGAGATGAAAAGAACGCGGATACACATTTTGGGAATCTGCGAACATCGATGGAAAGGATCAGGACACTTTAAGAGCGAGAATGATAATATTTACATATTCTGGCGGAGAAGTAGGAGGAAAGAATGGAGTGGCTTTTTATTTGGACAAATCAACATCAAAAGCATTACTAGGCTACAATCCAGTAAGTGATAGAATCCTAACAATCAGACTTAAGGGCATTCCTAGAAATGTAACAGTCATCCAGGTATATGCACCTACATCAGCAGCAGAAGAAGATGAAGTAGAACATTTTTATAACACACTGCAGACGACAATGGACCAGGTACGGAAAAACGATATTGTATTTATAATGGGTGATTTTAATGCAAAAATTGGTACAGAAAGAGCAGAAGATGAAGGACAAGTTGTAGGGAAATTTAGCATAGGACACAGAAATGAGGCAGGTGACAATCTAATGGCGTTTTGTATGGAAAATGAGCTAATGATCGCTAACACACTTTTTAAACAACATCCAAGAAGACTTTACACATGGACATCACCTGATGGGAAAACCAGGAATCAAATAGATTACATTTTAGTGCAGAGAAGGTGGAGGTCAAGCATAACATCAGCAAAAACTTTACCAAGTGCTTATTGTGACACGGACCATGAGTTATTAATAGCAGACATGAAGATAAAGATAAAAAGATAGTTATGGGATCAAGACCACTCCGCTTTGACCTTACAAATATACCAGAACAATACGGTATAGAAGTGAAGAACCGTTTCGAAATCCTGATGGCTGTACAGGAAGAGATGACACCAGATGAATTGGCTACGCAGGCCAAAGATATCTTAGTAACAACAGCTAAAGACATGGTTCCAGTAAAGAAAACACAAAAGAATAGATGGATCACAGCAGGTACACTAGAACTGATAAAACAATGTAGAGAAATGAAGACGCAATGGCGAGTGACAAACAACAACAAAGATAAATATAAACTTTAACAAAAGAAGTACGAAGAAACATAAGAAAAGACAAAAAACAATACATACAAGATTGTTGTGAAAGAATAGAAGAACATCAGAGGTGTGGAAGAGATAGTGAAATGTTTAAAGAAATGAAGACATTGACGAGAAATGTCACACCTAAGCTAAATGTAATTTGTGATGAGATGGGGAATACCCTGACAGAGACAGAGGAAATTCTGGAAAGATGGAAGGAATATTGCAAAAGAATGTATGAAACAACCGACTGTGGAAGCAGAAATCAACAGTGTGAATTATTATTGGAGGAGAAAGAACCCGAGCCGACAATGGAAGAAGTTTTATGGGCAATAAAGAGTCTGAAAAATGGTAAATCACCAGGATGTGATGAGATAACCGCTGAATTTATTAAAGCAGGAGGAAAGGAGTGTGCAACAATCTATCATGCACTATGTAAAAAGATATGGCATTCAGGTATTTGGCCAAAAGAATGGAAAAGAACTGTATTCATACCACTGCCAAAAAAGGGTAACCTGAAATTATGCACCAACTACAGAACTGTTGCCCTGATTAGTCATGCCAGTAAAATTCTGTTAAAAATCATAATGGGTAGACTTCGAAAGAAAATAGAAGAAGAAGTCAATATGGTCCAAGCTGGCTTCAGGCAAGGAAGAGGATCAAGAGATCATATATTCAATCTAAGATTAATAATAGAGAAATGCAGGGAGTTTAATGTGAATCTATATTTATCCTTTATAGACTACTCAAAGGCATTTGATTGTGTACAACACCAGAAACTTTGGGAAATAATGGAAAAAATGGGATTTCCAACACATTTGATACAATTAACATCACTGCTGTATTTAGACCAACAAGCAGCAGTAAGAATAAATGGTGAAACAACAACTTGGTTTGACATAAAACAAGGGGTCCGTCAGGGGTGCATATTGTCACCCTACTTATTTAACTTGTATACTGAAAATATAATGAGGAATGTTAGAGAAGATGTAGACAAAGAATATTACGATGCCATAACAGTTGGAGGTTATGAAATACCAGAGATTAGATATGCTGATGACACAGTATTGCTGTCCACAACACAAGAAGGAATGGAAAAACTAATTATGTCAGTCCGCAAGAACAGCGAAGAGCAGAACCTCTATCTTAATGCAAAGAAAACTAAAGTGATGACAACTGACAAAACAAACAAGGCAACTGAAATATGTATCAGTGAGGAAAAACTGGAAGAAGTGGAGAGTTTTGAATATCTTGGATCACTACTAACTAATAATGGAGATACAATGCGGGAAATTAAAAGGAGGACATCTATTGCTCTTCAGAAAGTAAAACAAATAAAGAATCTGTGGAGAGGAGCAGACAGAACCACAAAAATAAGATTTTTAAGGGCATGCATCTTTCCCATCGCAACATATGCCTGTGAGACCTGGACACTTAACAAAACAGCTGAGAAGCACATAAATGCCTTTGAATGTAAATGCTATAGAAGAGTTCTCCAAATATCGTGGACACAAAAAAGAACAAATATATCTATACTACAAGAGCTTAATATTGAAGAAGGCTGGCTAGTAAAGAGGATTAAAGAGAGAAAACTTAAATATTTTGGCCACATTAAACGTCATGATAATTTAGAGAAGACCGTATTGGAAGGATACATAATGGGAAAAAGAAAAAGAGGAAGACCGAAACGAAGATGGCTGCAAGACATCGTTGATGATCTGGAAATGGATGCAGCAGCAGCAGGCCATCTTGCTCACAACCGAGAGGCCTACAGGAGTGCTGTTTGGGAGGCAAAGTTCCGCAAGGGACATGCAAAGGAATGAATGAATGAATGAACCTTAGTATCAGTTATGTCAAAAGTATTTTGCAAAGTTATTTTGATTAGACTTAAAGATATAGTGGATACTGCAGTGAGAGAAGAACAAGCAGGCTCTCATAAAGGGAGAAACTGTCTCGAGCAGATCTTTAGTCTAAGAATAATACTTGAAGAACATATTGAAAAGCAAAAAACCATTAATCCTGAGCTTCATAGACATTAAAAAGGCATTTGATAGCATACACAAAGATTCATTGTGGACAATTTTAAGACTATATGGAATATCATCTAAAATTGTTAACATCATTAAGGATCTCTACAACAGATATGTTTGTGCAGTCAACATAGAAAAAGGAATGAACGAATGGTTCCAGACTGAAACAGGCGTGAAAAAGGGTGTATATTATTTCCATTCCTTTTTGGAATTGCTATAGATTTTATAATGAAAAAATGCTGCACAAGTAAAAGAGGCATTGACTGGGTACATGAGACCCAACTGGAAGATCTTGATTTTGCTGATGACTTATCAGTAACAATGTGAATTTGATGCAAGTAAAAAAAAAGATACCCTGTCTTCAGTCGCTAGTAAAATATGACTTGAAATTAACATGGATAAAACAAAAATAATGAAACTTCCCATCAATCAAGAAGGAAAAATATACGTAGAAGGAACAGCTGTTGAAGAAGTAAACCAATTTGGATTCCTCGGCAGCTACATAGATCAAGATGGTGACACCAGACAAGAAATTAGAATTAGAATTGTAAAAGCTGCATTGACCTTCAAGAATCTTGAGAACATATGGCACTCGAAAATTATAAGCACAAAAACCAAGTTTACTCAATTCACATGTAATATCCATCGTCATTTATGCACGCGAAAGCTGGAAAACAACTAAAGATATAGACAAGAAATTAGACTATTTCGAAAACAAATGCCTAAGGAAAATACTCGGTGTAAAGTGAAACGAATTCAAGTACAGATGAGCAAACAACAACCTGTCTCATAGGTGATTAGAAAAAGAAGATGGACATATGTAGGTCACGTGATGAGAAGAAATAGTCAGAAAATCCCAAAACAAGCTATCAGGTGGAACACAACAGGCCGAAGAAAAATAGGTCGACCACGTGAAACCCTAAAGAAGACATTGTTAAGAGAGCCCAAATCCAGTCATTAGCATGTCCCTTGAGGAATTTTGCATTCCTTGTAGCTCTCTTGTAGGCCTATCGGTTGTAAGCAAGATGCCCGATTGCTGATGCGTCCGTTTGCAGATTATCAATGATGTCTTGCAGCCATCTTTGCCTTGGTCTTCCTCTCTTTCTTTTTTCCCATTATATACCCGTTCAAGACGGTCTTCTCTAAATTCTCATGACGTTTAATGTGTCTAAAATATTTAAGAAAACAGAGCCCAAATTAATAAGCATAAAATTCCTTGATGAGGTTGAAAAACTCGCTGAAAACAAGAAGACTTGGCGAACTAGCATGCCAGCCCTATGTGACGTTTAACAGCACGGGGAGTATGTAAGATGTAAGACCTGGACAAGCGAATCCGTCAAACGTCCTTTAATCTCAAAGTAATAGTTCTTTCACCATCTATACATCAGCAACCTCGCTTTCATTATCGCGATATATCGTTGTCTTACATCTACCAGATCTTATCACGACACGCTGGGTACGGCACTGCCTTCTTCTTCTTCTTCGTTGCTGCAGCACGGTTATCTTTTTGCCTCGATTCGGCGCCAGATATCATTCATGTAGAAATAATCTGATATCAAGGGTTTATGGGTAATGAAAGTTTGTGAGACAGATAAAAGGTGTCACAGATATCTGAGCTCTCTTACAAGGAAAAGATAGTTTTAATCAAGAAAATAATGGAAATAAGCGATGACTTTGTCTTATATAAGAAGAGGGCAATCGGTGCATTAGATCAACAGGCTTTTGTGTCATTTCGGTCTGTCTCGTAGCGGAGCAAGAGAATATGGCATGAACTGATGCATTTCTCAGGATGGCGCAGGAGAATCACATCTTTGGTCTGTTGTTTTCTGTGACGGATAGTGAAAACTGTCAGACGCTATTTTTTTTTTAGATGCACTAAATACATTAGGGGACCGGCTAGCGTAGTGGTTAGAGCACTCGTCTAGCAACCGAATGATCAAGGGTTCGAATCTCCAGCTGAGCGAGATATTTTCCCGACCAATACAGCCCCGGGGTCGACCCTGCCTCGTAAAATGGGTACCAGAGAAAATCTGGGAAGGAAAGGCAGCGAGGAAAGGAACTGGCCACCCTACCTCATACACTGATGGCACAGGATAATGAGGTCTCTAACGCCTCATTCTCTACGGCATTTGCTATGGGACTATCTCTACCTGTTTTTTTTTTTTTTTACTAAACGCATTAGTTCATGTATTCGGTCAAATGCGAATAGTTTAGTTTATGCTTGGCTCAGTACCAGTTCGAATACGAATAGTCGATTCGCGGAAACGGTATTATTCAGTGAAACCATGAAAGTGAAAATACCTTATTACTGAAAGTGTGACTGAGTTGATTCAGTTCTAAGATAGCTCTACATTGCTGTAGCATTTTGCGGGTTCTGCTTGCAGATGCACCAGATACTTCCTACAAAGGTAGAAGTGCTACTTACGAAGATAGGAGGTACAGCTTACAAAGACAGCAGGTGCCACTTATAGAGATAAATAGGCTTTACTTACAGAGATAAGTAAGCTTTACTTAAAGAGATAAATGGGCATTACTTACATAGATGAATAGGCGTTACTTAAACGTACCATTTCAGATTCTCCTGACGCTGCTGGAAGGATTCTTCAGCTGCCGTGCGTGGGGTGAAACCACTCCTGGGCCAATGAAGAAAAATGCGATTAGGGTTGCCCCACGGCGCTGCTGTGGAAAAGAAGATGGAAAGGATTAAGTGAAGTTTAATCGGTATGGCCAGTAGACTCGCGATGAGGGCTGCTCATACCAAGGCACCTCTGCTCTAGAGACCGGCCACGTCCTGGGGCAAAATGCCTAAACCGGCTTAACCCAGGGGTGAAATTTGATGACTATGCATATCACGGTACTTCCGCTATAGAGGCCGATCACGTCCTATATACACTCATACTGGGATAATACGCCTAAACTGGCTTAACCCAGGGGTGAAACTCACTAGTGACGAGGATTTGTCCTCCTCGACAAAAGCTCCGTCCTGGTCACCACCAGGAAGGGTAGCGACCACGACCACAAAATGCTGAAGTCGGAGACACTGGACCAGGGCAGTTTAGATAGGCAACCACCTCTCACCCGACGGGGATATATTATATCCAAATCACATTGAGGTTTTCCGGTGAGAAAGTCCAACTCTGGACTGCATGGGCAACCACCTCTCACACGGCGGGGATATATTCATATCCAAATCACGTCGAGGTTTTCCGATGAGAAAATTCAACTCTAGACTAAACTGGTGCAACGAAAACCACAGTGTCACGCAATGCCGCTTCTGTGACCCACCGAGAATATAGGCCAGGCCCCACGATGCTCTGAGCCTCCATCCTAAATGAGACTATCGCGAGAACCACAGGAGTAAATTCAGTAGGATCACACGGCGATCTTGGTGGTAGAAGCGAACGAAGAAGAAGAAGACGATTCTCCTGAGATCAGATCTGAATGAAATATGATTCTGATCCTCAGTGTTGGAGAAATAAATCGAAAAAAATAGAATAATTGTGTCAAAAGTATTTTGCAAAGTTATAAAAGTGAATTTATATGGTGAATATTCAAATTTATTAATTATATGACAGAATACGAACTGGAAGTGAATGTTTTGTACATCTTCGCTTGTTACGTATCTTATACCATACATACTTCCCATGCCGATAAACGTCACATAGGGCTCGCATGTTAGTTTGGCAAGATTCCTATTTTCGGCAAGCTTTTCAATCTTATCAAGGAAGCTATTCCCACTAAACTGGCCGCTAATAACAATGTCCTTTTTAGATTTCACGTGGTCAACCTTTTTTTTTCGGCCTTTTGTGTTCCACTTGCTAGATTGTTCTCATCACATGACCGACATATGTCCATCTTCTTTTTCTGATCACCCGTAGGACAGGTTGTTGTTTGCTGATCTGTCTTATCTCTGTGTTGCTCTTGAACTCGTTCCACTTTATGCAAATTATACTTTATGTTGTGTTACGTACATCCCCTTTTAAAAACTTCTAGTTTGAAAGGGATGAGGGTACAATAACAGCAGAATAATAGATCTAGATTAATACTTCTTCTAGCTATTAGTTTTCAGTTTGGGAGAGTCGATTCTAACTGAGGGGAAGTCAGAACTGACCACGTGGCAGTTTAATTAAAAAATAGAATCCAATAATGATTGAGATCTGAAATTTTCTAAAAATTAAAGCTTATTCTATTTCTGAAGTTGGCATCATTGGATGAAGTTTCCTGAGATCTGTTCATGTCCTCGAGCGATTGAGTAGTGTAGTGGCTAGTCAGCTCGCCTCTCGCGAATAGGCTGATGGTTCAATTCCATCGACAGATGCCCCCAGTCGCTCACAATTAGACCAGGTGTCCAACTTCTTACGGAAGGAAATCAGACAAGTGTAACTCTGACCATATCACCGTGTCTGTGCTGACAGATACAGGAAAAGACAGGTTCTAACGTCACACTCCAGGTATGCCTGTGACAGGACAGAACTGAGCACTATTTGTCTATATCTTCGTTGTTTGACGGAGCAATGTCCAGACTATATGCAGCAAGGTCTAGGCTGTAGGGAACAATGTTAAGATTGTATGGAACAATGTTCAGACTGTAGGGAACAATGTTCAGGCTGTAGGGAAAAATGTTCAGGCTGTATGGAACGATGTTCAGATTGTATGGAACAATATTCAGGCTGTAGGGAACAACGGTTCACAAAAAAATTGTAGGAAGTAATGTCTAAACTGTAGGAACATCCGGACTGTAGGTAGAAACATCCAGACTCTAATAAAAACATCCAGACTGTAGATAGAAACATCCAGACTCTAATAAAAACATCCGGACTGTAGACAGAAACATCCAGACTCTAATAAAAACATCCAAACTGTAGATAGAAACATCCAGACTCTAATAAAAACATCCGGACTGTAGACAGAAACATCCAGACTCTAATAAAAACATCCAAACTGTAGACAGAAACATCCAGACTCTAATAAAAACATCCAAACTGTAGACAGAAACATCCAGACTCTAATAAAAACATCCAAACTGTAGATAGAAACATCCAGACTCTAATAAAAACATCCAAACTGTAGACAGAAACATCCAGACTCTAATAAAAACATCCAAACTGTAGATAGAAACATCCAGACTCTAATAAAAACATCCGGACTGTAGACAGAAACATCCAGACTATAATAAAAACATCCAGACTGTAAATAGAAACATCCAGACTGTAGATAGAAACATCCAGACTGTAGATAGAAACATCCAGACTGTAGACAGAAACATCCAGACTCTAATAAAAACATCCAGACTGTAGATAGAAACATCCAGACTGTAGATAGAAACATCCAGACTGTAGATAGAAACATCCAGACTGTAGATAGAAACATCCAGACTGTAGATAGAAACATCCAGACTGTGGGCAGAAACATCCAGACTGTAGATAGAAACATCCAGACTGTGGGCAGAAACATCCAGACTGTAGATAGAAACATCCAGATTGTAGATAGAAACATCCAGACTGTGGGCAGAAACATCCAGTTTAAGCATTATGGTCACTTTTGTGTCATTACTGTGCTTGCTACATTTCAGAATGCGTTTAGCTACAGTTTTGTGACTCTTCCACCTTCTGCTGGTCAAACGTATGTCCTTAGTCACGAGTGTCCATAGCAGAACTGCAATACCTGGTTTCTTTACAAGCTCCACCACAAGTTGATTCCCTTACATCGTTCTTCAGACCTGTTAACAAACCCTGTTTTCTGGCCAGACTTGCAGGACCGCGACCTAGAGCAGACCAAGTAGCATCTAGTCAGTTTCAAGATCTTTCTGCTTACTGTTCGTCAAAGTTTCTTGCAGCGCTGAGCTGAACAGGTAAATGTAGATCTGTCACACCACCGAGGCACACAGGGAACATGCTTCCAGCGTCTGTATGTTCCCAGATCTGTTGGCACAAGCTGGAGATCGATGTGATCAGCTTTCAACTAGACCATCTTTTAAGCACCAAATACTTGAAAAAGTGCCCATGTCAACAGCTTGGCGGACTGGAGCGACTTCAACCGGATTCGAACCAGCTTCCCTCGCTAAGATATACTAGGGCATTAACCACTTCGGCACTGAGGAGACCCGGATCTAACCAGACTACGCTGAAGTGCTTTTGTGGAACTTTTTTTTTTCCACACGCTTCTGGGTTTGAAGACCGCGTAAATGTGGAATGCATTAAGATAAAGCACAGACTGATAAAGGTAAACATTGACGGAGAAATGATATCTCCAGGCTCCTGCTAGGAAGCTTTAAACTTGCAGATAAATTCTCACAAGAATAGAACATTCTGGTGGCCCAGACGAAAGAAACAACAAAACTATAATTTTTCATTTTGAAAGTTGAGATAAATGTCAGACTGCTGAATTTGTGCTTTTGGCAATGAAAGAGTGAGCACCCTCGTACTTTTGGTTGCGGTTTATAAATTTGTAAAATGGAAAACAATGGGGCGTAAGATATGGCCTTTTTCTTCTTCTTTGGTTAAAAAAAAAATCAAACTTACATTTAATAATTTAATATACCACGCTGAAAAGTAGCCAACATTATGTTGGTCTTAATTTACCTTGCCAGGCGTTTACTGGCAAAAAAAGTCAGCTTCTAGTTATAAAAGTCTGGTTGGTTGAGTGGTTATGCACCCGGTCTACTAATCCAGCGGTACCGGGGTCAAGTCCCAGCAGTGGAGTTTTTTTCCTGGTACCACCCCCACCAAAATGGCCCCGGGGTGCGCCCAGCTTCTAAAAATAGGTACCAGAGAAATCTGGGAAGATAAAAGTATGGCCAGGCGCGATACTGACCACATCAGACTTTCTTGTGCCCATATTCTTAGAAATACGGGCCTGACACAGTGACCTCATTATGCCTTAAATGACATGGACATGGGGGAACTTACGATTTACCGAAATGACTTTATTTGCATTATTCTCAACAAGGAAAGGAGCACATTTATTGTGAAAAAATGACTGTTTCTGTCCACAGAAATAGTGGACTGCCTTTGAAATAAAAGAACAACATATTCAGTAATTATAAAGCTCTTAATTTTGTATAGCAGCACAGCAACTCTGTGTCAGTCTTCTCTCTCTCTCTTCTGTTCCGTTCTCTTTCCAAGATACGCCCACAGTTTCTCTCTCACACGTGCACGGTGTGATCAAGTGGTGCATGACTGGATGTGTGGTCTAGAGGTGGATGAGTGTATGTGTGATCTAGTGGTAGATGAGTGTATGTGTGATCTAGTGGTAGATGAGTGTATGGGTGATCTAGTGGTAGATGAGTGTATGTGTGATCTAGTGGTAGATGAGTGTATGTGTGATCTAGTGGTAGATGAGTGTATGGGTGATCTAGTGGTAGATGAGTGTATGTGTGATCTAGTGGTAGATGAGTGTATGTGTGGTCTAGAGGTGGATGAGTGTATGTGTGATCTAGTGGTAGATGAGTGTATGTGTGATCTAGTGGTAGATGAGTGTATGGGTGATCTAGTGGTAGATGAGTGTATGGGTGATCTAGTGGTAGATGAGTGTATGGGTGATCTAGTGGTAGATGAGTGTATGTGTGATATAGTGGTAGATGAGTGTATGGGTGATCTAGTGGTAGATGAGTGTATGGGTGATCTAGTGGTAGATGAGTGTATGTGTGATCTGGTAGTAGATGAGTGTATGTGTGATCTAGTGGTAGATGAGTGTATGTGTGATCTAGTGGTAGATGAGTGTATGTGTGATCTAGTGGTAGATGAGTGTATGTGTGATCTAGTGGTAGATGAGTGTATGTGTGATCTGGTAGTAGATGAGTGTATGTGTGATCTGGTAGTAGATGAGTGTATGTGTGATCTAGTGGTAGATGAGTGTATGTGTGATCTAGTGGTAGATGAGTGTATGTGTGATCTAGTGGTAGATGAGTGTATGGGTGATCTAGTGGTGCATGAGCATATGTGTAATATAACGGTGAATGAGTGTATATCTGATTTAGTGATGGATGAGTGCAGGTGTAAATTAGTGTTGGATGAGTGTATGTGTAAATTAGTGGTGGATGAGTGTATGTATACTATAGTGGTGGATGAGTGTATGTATAAATTAACGGTGGATGAGTGGATGTGTAAATTAGTGATGGATTAGTGTAAGTGTAAATTAGTAGTGGAAGAGTGTAGTTGTAAATCAGTGATGGATGAGTGTATGTATACTACAGTGGTGGATGAATGTATGTGTAAATTAACGGTGGATGAGTGGATGTGTAAATTAGTGATGGATTAGTGTAAGTGTAAATTAGTAGTGGATGAGTGTATATGTAAATTAGTGGTGGATGAGTGTATGTGTTATATAGTGGTGGATGAGTGTATGTGCAATAGTGTGGTGGATGAGTGTATGTGTGATCTAGTGGTGGATGAGAATATGTGTACATTTGTGGTGGATGAATGTATATAGAATATAGTGGTGGATACGTATATGCGAAATATAGTGGTTGATGAGTGTATGTGTAAATTAGTGATGGAGGAGTGTATATGTAAATTAATGGTAGATAGGTGTATGTGTAATATTGTAGTGAATGAGCGTATGTGTAAATTAATGGTGGTTGAGTGTCTGTGTAAATTAGTAGTGGATGAGTGTATGTGTAATACAGTGGTGAATGAGTGCATTTCTGACAAAGTGATGTATGAGTGTATGTATAATATAGTGGTGGATGAGTGTATGTGTAAAATACTGGTGGATGACTGTATGTGAAGTATAGTGGTGGATGATGAATGTGTGATCTATAGGTGGATGAGCGTATGTGAGATGTAGTGGTGGACGAGTGTATGTGTAAAATAGTGGTGGATGAGTGTATGACTAAATTAGTGGTGGCTGAGTGTATGTGTAGTATAGTGGTGGAAGAGTGTGTGTACAATATAGTGGTGGATAAGTATATTTGTGATCTATTTCTGGATGAGTGTATCTCTAATATAGTGGTGGATGAGTGTATATGTAAATTAGTGGTAAATGAGTGTACATGTAAATTAGTTATGAATGGGTGTGATGTACTGGTTGATGATTCTATTTGTGGTCTAGTGGTGGATGAGTGCATTTATAAATTAGTGGTGGATGAGTGTATGTATAAATTAGTGGTGGATGAGTGTATGTATAAATTAGTGGTGAACGAGTGTATGTATAAATTAGTGGTGGATGAGTGCATTTATAAATTAGTGGTGGATGAGTGTATGTATAAATTAGTGGTGAACGAGTTTATGTATAAATTAGTGGTAGATGAGTGTATGTATAAATTAGTGGTGAACGAGTGTATGTATAAATTAGTGGTAGATGAATGTATATGTAATCTAGTGGTGAATGAGTGTATTTGTGATCTATTAGTGGATTAGAGTATGCGCAAATGTGAGCTGGATTAGTATGTTTGTGATCTAGTAGTTGAAGAGTGTATATGTGATCTAGCAGTGGGTGAGTGTATTTGTGACATAATGGTGGATGAGTGTATTTGTGATCTAGTTGAATGTATTTGTGACCTAGTGGTGGATGAGTGTATGTGTAAATTAGTGGTGGAGGAGTATATGTATACATTAGTGGTGGAAGAGTGTATGTGTAAATTACTGGTGGACGAGTGTATGTGTAAATTATTGGTGAATGAGTGTATGTGTAAATTAGTGGTGGAAGAGTGTATGTTTAAATTAGTGGGGGACGAGCGTACGTGTAAATTAGTGGTGGACGAGTGTATGTATAAATTAGTGGTGGAAGACTGTATGTATAAATTAGTGGTAGATGAGTGTATGTGTAAATTAGTGGTAGATGAGTGTATGTGTAAATTAGTGGTAGATGAGTGTATGTGTGATCTAGTAGTGGATGAGTGTATGTGTAAATTAGTGATGGACGAATGTATATGTAATCTAGTGGTGAATGAGTGTATGTGTAAATTAGTGGTGGACGAGTGTATGTGTAATCTAGTTGTGGATGAGTGTATGTATAAATTAGTGATGGACGAGTGTATGTGTAAATTAGTGGTGGAAGAGTGTATGTGTAAATTAGTGATGGACGAGTGTATGTCTAAATTAATGATGGACGAGTGTATGTCTAAATTAGTGGTGGAAGAGTGTATGTGTAAATTAGTGGTGGATCATTGTATGTGTAAATTAGTGGTGGATGAGTGTATGTGTAAATTAGTGGTGGATGAGTGTATGTGTAAATTAGTGGTAGATGAGTGTATGTGTAAAGTAGTGATGGATGAGCGTATGTGTAAATTAGTGGTAGATGAGTATACTGTGTAATCTAGTGGTGCACGAGTGTATGTGCGATCTAATGGTGACTGAGTGAATGTATGATCTAGTGGTGGATGAGCGTAATCTAGTGATGGACAAGTGTATGTGCGATCTAATGGTGATTGAGTGAATGTATGATCTAATGGTGGATGAGCGTAATCTAGTGATGGACAAGTGTATGTGCGATCTACTGGTGATTGAGTGAATGTATGATCTAGTGGTGGATGAGCGTAATTTAGTGATGGACAAGTGTATGTGCGATCTAATGGTGATTGAGTGAATGTATGATCAAATGGTGATTGAGTGAATGTATGATCTAGTGGTGATTGAGTGAATGTATGATCTAATGGTGATTGAGTGAATGTATGATCTAATGGTGATTGAGTGAATGTATCTTCTAATGGTGGTTGAGTGAATGTATGATCTAATGGTGATTGAGTGAATGTATGATCTAATGGTGGTTGAGTGAATGTATGATCTAATGGTGATTGAGTGAATGTATGATCTAATGGTGATTGAGTGAATGTATGATCTAATGGTGGTTGAGTGAATGTATGATCTAATGGTGATTGAGTGAATGTATGATCTAGTGGTGGCCGAGCGTAATCTAGTGGTGGATGACTGTATATGTGGTGACTCGTGTTGACAACTGTAACAGCTCAACATACAACAACATTCATCCACATCCAAACATACCAACACTTCACTATGGCTCTCACGGCGACTCTGAAACAATCTCTAACTTATCGAAAAAAAAAACAAGTTAGAAAAGTCCAAACCCCCAGATGTGACATATACAATCCATGTTTAACCACTTTTTCAGCACATAAAGACCTCCTCTACTTCTTGACGCCTATCTCCTAGCTCTCACAGACCTTTCTTCCTCCAAAAGTCCAGGGAAAAAAAAACAGCCCTCTCTGGTGATCAAGTTCAGTAACAGCTCAGTCACATGACCAGATGAGCATTGTTCACATGGCCACATTATGAAACGTGTGTTGTGTTACGGCCTGAAGAAGCCACCACAGTCTTAGCTGTATCCCATTTATAGTTACATGCTGGACTCTGGTGACAAGAGATTTCCACTACTGACGGACCTTTGGTATCTTCTTGCCTGTTTTCCATGCTGGGTCTTTGTTTATCAGCACTTTCTGCATGTTTTCTAGGTCGCCTCGTGCATCTCAGGCCGGATGGGGTCCACCTCAAAGCCGTTTGTGGTTAGGGTTCGTCTGCCACATCGAATCGTGGGCATACATTTAAATGATCTCTTATCCAGCTTTTACTCTGTACAGTCAACACACTCTTGATAGGCTTGACATATCCAAACACACTTCCTTGACAGACTTGATATGTCCAGATAAACAATTCCTTGACAGACTTAATGTAGACAGATAAACACATGTTTGACAGACTTGGCATGTCCAGGCAGACACACTCCTGACAGACTTGACATATCCAGGCAGACACACTCTTGACAGACTTGACATATCCAGGCAGACACACTCCTGACAGACTTGACCCGTCCAGGCAGAAACATAGACTTGATGTGTCCAGGCAGACACACTCCTGACAGACTTGACATATCCAGGCAGACACACTCTTGACAGACTTGACATATCCAGGCAGACACACTCTTGACAGACTTGACCCGTCCAGGCAGAAACATAGACTTGATGTGTCCAGGCAGACACATTCCTGACAGACTTGACATATCCAGGCAGACACACTCCTGACAGACTTGACATATCCAGGCAGACGCACTCTTGACAGACTTGGCATATCCAGGCAGACGCACTCTTGACAGACTTGACATATCCAGACAGACGCACTCTTGACAGACTTGACATATCCAGGCAGACACACTCTTGACAGACTTGACCCGTCCAGGCAGAAACATAGACTTGATGTGTCCAGGCAGACACACTCCTGACAGACGTGACATATCCAGGCAGACACACTCCTGACAGACTTGACATATCCAGGCAGACGCACTCTTGACAGACTTGACATATCCAGGCAGACGCACTCTTGACAGACTTGACATATCCAGACAGACGCACTCTTGACAGACTTGACATATCCAGGCAGACGCACTCTTGGCAGATTTGACATATCCAAGCAGACGCACTCTTGACAGACTTGACATATCCAAGCAGAGACACTCTTGACAGACTTGACATATCCAGGCAGACACACTCCTGACAGACTTGTCATATCCAGGCAGACACACTCCTAACAGACTTGACATATCCAGGCAGACACACTCTTGACAGACGTGACATATCCAGGCAGACACACTCTTGACAGACTTGACATGTCTATGTGACAGAATGGGCCACAAGTACAAATGGAGACAACTATACTGTTAAAAAAAGAAACGCAGCACTACTATAGTAGTAATGGACACCAAATTTCAAATTTGTATCAAAATTTTATTTTACGGAATCAATGTTTCAATCTTGGCATGAAGAAACTTTAAGACTTTAACAATGAAATGACGTTCATTAAATTTAGTTTGGACTTTTATTCTTTGCGACTGAGGCCTCTGTTTTAGTAAGGTGTAGGGCCTACTCTGGCTGTATCAGAGAACGACATCTTCTTGACATGGATCTGATTAACCGTTGGATCTGTTGTTCTGGGATGGCGGCCCACCTTTCCCGCAGTGCAAGAGACAACTGTCGGAGATTGTCTCGCTGGCAGCCTTGTCTGTTATGCTCATCCCTGAAGTATTCTTTTTGGGCTCATGTCTGATGACATGGATTACCACGGAATGGTCTGGACGTTGTTGTCAGCGAGGAACTGGGCGGTGAGTTGTGCCCCATGAGATCGAGCGTTATCCTGCTGAAAAATCGACCCTGGTGCAGCCAGAATTGGAAAGACGCGAGGACGAAGAATTTCAGCGGCGTATCGTTGGGCTTCAGGCGTCTTTCAGTTTGCACCAGATCACTTCTCCCTATGAAGTTGATCGTCCTCCACGCCAGTACACCTCCAGCACCATGTGGAGGAGCCTTATCCACGCAGTTCTGGGCTAAGCGCTAATGGACTCTGCGGTAAAATCTTCTCCATCTATCGTACCGCTGGAGTAGAAAAAATTATTCATCACTGAACCAAACCCTTCTCCAGTCATTCGCAACGGTCCATTGACGATGCTGGTTTACCCACTGCAGTCGGTTCTGGCGATGCCGGTTCGTAAAAACAAGACCTCTGTAGGGTCTTCTACCCCAAAGGCCAGCGTCGTGAAGCCGGTTCCTGATCGTTTGATCTGAAATTCGACGAGCTGCTGTCATTGACTGGACTGTTGAGGACGCTGATCCAAATCGATTCCTGAAGTGACGCAGCCGTATGAAGAGGTCTTCGGCAGGAGTTGTGACTATGTGTCTTCCACTGCGTGGCCGGTCTGCAACTGAGTCAGTTTCTTGGAATCGTCTCCAAAGGCGACTAATGGCGCTTCTAACCACATTAAATTGTCTGGCCACTGCAATTTGTGACTGTCCAGTCTGTAAACATCCAATGATGATGAGTCGTTCTGTTGTGAGATGAGCCATACTTGCGCATTGAATTTTCAAATGAACTGATTTGAGGAGCGTCAGTCTTTTATAGGCATTCAGTAACATGGTCAGTAAGTTTCGTGTCAGTAAGTTTCACGGGATTCTCGTGAACCTGTCATAAGTTATTGTCAAAAATGTTGTTTTGACTAGTGTAGCTTTTCTGTGCTCATGAATCATCTGCTGAGTACAATTCAGGTCAGCACGTGAAGTTGATGTCCAAGTGAACGTTTCAGGCAATTTGCCCTTGTCTGATCAGCAAACTTCAGTTTAAATCGCAACATCGTATCTGTTGCGTTTTTTTTTAAACAGTATAGTTAAAAGTGAATAAAGTAAAGGGTGGTCCCCTTGATAGAAAGTTCCATACCCTTGACCTGTGGTTCATGTAAGTCTTACAATAGTAACTTAGTGTCAAAAGTGATGGTGACACGGTACAATCAGTGAGATGTTTCACGGTCGCACGAAATTTGTAGGAAAAAGTCAAAAACAGTTTTTTTCTCGTGGGAATTCACTGAAGGGAACGTGTAAACAGCACGTGGGAGTTTTATAATGTGGGAATGACATAAAACTAATTTGTCAGAGTCAGAGCTAGATACTGAGATTGAGAAAGAGTATCGGAGAACTAGAGAGTTTGATATGATGTCAAGTCAGCCTTTCAGGCGGTTTCAGTCCGCTCAGAATTGTTAGGAGACTGTTAGGCCAGATAGGGCCCTAATTGTACAGTGTTGTCCAATACGTACCAGTTACTTTTGTTGTCCTTTTTGCAAATAGTTTAGTTTTGATACCCTATCTTCAATGGCCAGTAAAATTGGATTTGAAATGAACAAGGACAAAACAAAACTAATGATGATTCTCATTAGCGGCGAAGGGCAAATATACGTAGAAGGAACAGCTGTTGAAGAAGTAAACCATTTTGCATATCTCTGCCGCTATATAGACCACAATGGTGACACCAGAAAAGAAGTTAGAAT
The DNA here is from genome assembly GCA_009760885.1 of Achatina immaculata. Lineage (NCBI taxonomy): Eukaryota > Metazoa > Mollusca > Gastropoda > Stylommatophora > Achatinidae > Lissachatina > Lissachatina immaculata. The sequence goes on along the minus strand of CM019697.1, from coordinate 40,561,729 downwards.
CCGAATTGCCAAAGCAGCATTGACCTTCAAGAGTCTTGAGAACATATGGAATTCAAAAGTTATAACCACAAAAACCAAGTTAAGATTATTCAATTCAAATGTAATATCCACCCTCATTTATGCATGTGAAAGCTGAAAAAACAAATAAAGAAATAGACAAGAAATTAGACTCTTTCGAAAAAAATGCCTAAGGAAAATACTCGGTATAAAGTGGAATGACTTCAAGAACAACGCAGAGATAAGACAGATGAGCAAACAACAACCTGTCTCATGGTTGATCAGAAAAAGAAGATGAGCATACGTCGGTCATATGATAGCAACAGAAGAACTGTACATCAACCCCAACTTCAGTTGCTGACTAGGGGCTCATAGGGGCGCCTGAGATCGTAGAATCTAGGGTCTTGCCCAGAGCTTGCTGAGAACAGCCTGAACCTAAACTTGATTTTCCACACCCAACCTCCCAAAATAAATCAGTCTCATTATCTGTTTTCCTTATCGCCCGAAGCTTCTTTTCGTCATATTAAAACTAACACTTATCTCAGATGTGAAACTGTCTGCAAGGCCCCCCCCCCCCCTCCTTTCCACCAGAAGTCAAGAAAACAGAACGATTCTCGAAGCCTAATTAGTTTCCACATGTTTCATCATTTACAAACTCACAACAGGAAAACTCCAGACGCCGCCATCATGTTTCTTCACGCACTCAACGACCTTCACAGACCAGAAATCTGCGTCTCTCAGAAACTGGCAGCAGCGGATATAAAATGAACATGTGAGGGCCAGCCAAACGAGGGGAATCTGCGTCGGGTCCTGGACTAAAGGCTAACATCCGGGAATCTTCCAGACCTGAACGTCTGGGGCTGGTTATGGATGTAGGGTCGGAGGCGGGGGAAGGGGAGGGGGGTAGCTCTAAACATCCTGCTCCTTGACCTTCGTAAGTTTAATAAGGCCACACCAGGCCTGGGTATTCGGTGTCTGCAGGCTTTGTTTAATGAGAACTAATGTCTGTTTAAAAGTGGGGTAAGGGTGGGAATGAGGCGCGGAATCAAGTCAACTGTACCCTAGAATTTAGGCTAAACAAAAGGCACAGACCATCTTGATTGAGTTTTCCTTACGACCATGTAACAGTAGGAGAAAGTAAATCAAACTAGGGCAGTCAAATATTTACATTTCTCGTCTTACTGTGATCTGTAGCGGAAGAAAATGTTGGAGGAGAAAACCTGACAGATTCGTACATTTTTATATTTGTTGGACTAGCGTGACTGTTACAGATAGTCCCTGGACTAGCGTGACTGTTACAGATAGTCCCTGGGCTAGCGTGACTGTTACAGATAGCCGCTGGACTAGCGTGACCGTTACAGATAGTCCCTGGACTAGCATGACTGATACAGATAGTCCCTGGGCTAGCGTGACTGTTACAGATAGTCCCTGGGCTAGCGTGACTGTTACAGATAGTCCCTGGGCTAGCGTGACTGTTACAGATAGTCGCTGGATTGTAGTATTTACAGATAGTCTCTGGACTAGCGTGACTGTCACAAATTTTCGCTGGTTTGTAGTATTTACAGATAGTCTCTGGACTAGCGTGACTGTTACAGATAGTTGCTGGATTTTAGTCTTTACAGATAGTCTATGGACTAGAGTGAATATTACAGATACTCGCTGGACTACAATCTTTACAAATAGTCCGTGGAATAAACAGACTGTTACTGATATTCCACGGACTCGCTTGATTCTTACAGATATTCATTGGACTCGTGCGAATTTTATGTGTTAATAAAATGTTTTAAAATGTTAGAATGTGACCTCACGAATGTGACCCCATGAATGTGACCCCACGAATGTGACCCCACGAATGTGACCGAACATGGGAAGCACACATAATTGGCTCGATGTCCTCCTATGAAGTAGGATATCAGCACAGTGCACGGACTTCGCAGCACGGGCGAGAATCCTGACGGATGGAGGCAATGAGAGGATTGGAATGAACCATATAAACAGCTTTAAAAAAGTAGAAATAAATTAACTGCAATAATAAGTCTTTATTTCGTATTCAGTGGTTAACCTTTTTTAAACTCTTGGAAGTTTTAAAAGTAGGCACCATGTTATTTTCCAGTTAAAAGAAAATAAAATGGCCGCAGTGATTTTTAATGACAAACAATGTTCGTGTGCCATGGGTGATTTTTTTTTAGGTCAGTTAAGAGTTGAAGAATATTTCATGTAATGTTTCTGATCTTGTCTCCGATTATTTCTTTCGTGTCTCAAAAGTTTATGTTCAGGAAACCTTCGAAGAAATGAAAGTTCAGGAGGAACAGCTCAGTCCTATAGATTTGAAAACCACGACAGAGTTTGACAACATATGAGGTTACAACGGAAAGATGGTGGCAACATCTCCAAAGTGACCCAACCTAGGGTCGGAACGAGATATGGCACATCACAAACCCACAGTACGATAAGAAGAGATTGGGTGGAAATACGTCAAAGAGTAAGATAGGTGGGCGAATATGATTACCCGCTGAGATCAGCCGGGCGAGTATGATCTCCCACTGAGAGCAGAGGGTGAATACGATGGTCTACAAGACTATATTCGCGGCACAAGAAGAATTATTATCGTCTTATATTCGCGTTATATCACGTTTTTTCATCTTTTGGTCTCTTGCACGTTTTTTGGACGACATTTACCATAGTTCAGGGCCTTGAAAAAGAAAATTGAGACTTTAGGTCTCTGTGTTTATCAATGTTGTCAAGGAGACGTTTTTTAGGTGAAGACGCTTGCAACAATGGTCAGGGGAGTAAAGGTGACCAGTCCCAGATAAAAAACGGTCAGGGGAGTAAAGGTGACCAGTCTCAGATAAAAAACGGTCAGGGGAGTAAAGTTGGCCAGTCTCAGATAAAAAACGGTCAGGGGAGTAAAGGTGATCAGTCCCAGATACAAAACGGTCAGGGGAGTAAAGGTGATCAGTCCCAGATAAAAAACGGTCAGGGGAGTAAAGGTGACCAGTCCCAGATACAAAACGGTCAGGGGAGTAAAGGTGATCAGTCCCAGATAAAAAACGGTCAGGGGAGTAAAGGTGATCAGTCTCAGATAAAAAACGGTCAGGGGAGTAAAGGTGATCAGTCCCAGATAAAAAACGGTCAGGGGAGTAAAGGTGATCAGTCCCAGATAAAAACTGTCAGGGGAGTAAAGGTGATCAGTCCCAGATAAAAAACTGTCAGGGGAGTAAAGGTGATCAGTCCCAGATAAAAAACTGTCAGGGAAGTAAAGGTGATCAGTCCCAGATAAAAAACTGTCAGGGGAGTAAAGGTGATCAGTCCCAGATAACAGCAACCAAGAGAGTAAAGTTGGCTATTCCTAGATAACACCAACCAAGAGGGTAAAGTTGGCCAGTCCTAGATAACAGCAACCAAGAGAGTAAAGTTGGCCAGTCCTAGATAACAGCAACCAAGAGAGTAAAGTTGGCCAGTCCTAGATAACAGCAACCAAGAGAGTAAAGCTGGTTATTCCTAGATAACAGCAACCAAGAGAGTAAAGTTGGCTATTCCTAGATAACAGCAACCAAGAGAGTAAAGTTGGCTATTCCTAGATAACAGCAACCAAGAGAGTAAAGTTGGCTATTCCTAGATAACAGCAACCAAGAGGGTAAAGTTGGCCAGTCCTAGATAACAGCAACCAAGAGAGTAAAGTTGGCCATTCCTAGATAACAGCAACCAAGAGAGTAAAGTTGGCCATTCCTAGATAACAGCAACCAAGAGAGTAAAGTTGGCTATTCCTAGATAACAGCAACCAAGAGAGTAAAGTTGGCTATTCCTAGATAACACCAACCAAGAGGGTAAAGTTGGCCAGTCCTAGATAACAGCAACCAAGAGAGTAAAGTTGGCCAGTCCTAGATAACAGCAACCAAGAGAGTAAAGTTGGCTATTCCTAGATAACAGCAACCAAGAGAGTAAAGTTGGCTATTCCTAGATAACAGCAACCAAGAGAGTAAAGTTGGCTAGTCCTAGATAACAGCGACCAAGAGAGTAAAGTTGGCCAGTCCTAGATAACAGCGACCAAGAGAGTAAAGTTGGCCAGTCCTAGATAACAGCGACCAAGAGAGTAAAGTTGGCCAGTCCTAGATAACAGCGACCAAGAGAGTAAAGTTGGCCAGTCCTAGATAACAGCAGTCAGGCGAGTAAAGTTGACCGTACCAAGGAATCTTAACTTTATTTTTAGCCCCGTTGTTTTATACATATACATAAATCGTATTTCTCTCTGTATAAGACGCACCTAGAATTGTGCAAGGATTATTGTTGAAAAAAAATAGTAAAACAAAACTAGCCTTCCCCCGCCCACACATTTAAGGTCTTTGTCAAGGGCAGTGGATCTAACGTACATGGACAACATGGACAGCATGGACAGCATGGACAGCATGGACAGCATGGACAGCATGGACAGCATGGACAGCACTGCCGGATGCAGCATTAACCCGAGCAGCAACATCCGTCAGTGAGTGCTAACAGTGGCAATATTAATAGATTTCTAGTACATTCTGTCTGCAACTAGTTACCACTAGTAACTGATTATAAGGATAAATAAGGCAAGCTACAGAGGCTGGGAGTGTTTACATCGCGACTGCCAAGAATAAACAATATGGCGATGTAAGTGTATACAAGAAACAGGTGGCTGTCGCTCATTTTCGGTGCGAGCGCGCTTCAGGTTGTTTTTAGTTTTCAAGCTTATGGGGTGCGGGTTGGGGAGACGCTGTCCATATTGGCAATCATCGGCCCATAGCTGACCAAGACCCTGTCTCATCTCTCCGTGGGTACCCCCAGTAACATCCCTAGCCTGGCTAATGTAGCAGGGATCGTCATAGTCCCCATGGTGGTGGAGTCTGCTAAAGAAGTACTGCACTTTTTTCTTTCATTCTCCGATCTCCCTGTAACCGCGAGCTTGTGTTCTTTGCAGCCGACGCTGTGAAGGTGTTGAGGGACAACATCGTATCGGCGTGGGAGTGGGGAGTGGGTTACGGCAGCTGTGTTTTTTTTTTTCAGTCCCGGCGTGCAACTAAAAAAAAGGGGGGGGGGGCGTGCAATGTTTCTTTAGCAGACTCCACCACCATGGGGACTAGTGGCGACCCCTGTCCTGTTAGCCAGGCTAGGCCTGTTAATGGGTGTACCACCGGAGAGGTGGGACAGGGTCTTGGTCAGCTATGGTTCGCTAACCCTGACGCTAGCATATCAGCTGTAGGCCGCTAACCCTGGCGCTAGCATATCAGCTATGGGTCCTTAACCCTGACGCTAGCATATTAGCAATGGGTCCTTAACCTTGACGCTAGTATATCAGCTGTAGGCCGCTAGCCCTGACGCTAGCATATCAGCTATGGGTCCTTAACCCTGATGCTAGCATATCAGCTGTAGGCCGCTAACCCTGACGTTAGCATATCAGCTATGGGTCCTTAACCCTGACGCTAGCATATCAGCTATGGGTCCTTAACCCTGACGCTAGCATATCAGCTATGGGTCCTTAACCCTGACGCTAGCATATCAGCTATGGGTCCTTAACCCTGACGCTAGCATATCAGCTATGGGTCGCTGACTGTCTAATCGGACAGAGTCTTCGCCCCCTTTAGCTGTACCCCGGGACTGAAAAAAATCAGCTGTCATAACCCACTCCCACTCCGACACGATGCTGTACCTCGAGACCTTCACAGCATCGGCTGCAAAAGAACACCAGCTCGCAGTTCTGGGGAGATACAAGACAACTCATATCAAGACAAGTCAAGTCAAGACAAATCAAGATAAGACAAGTCAAGTCAAGACAAATCAATACAAGACAAGACAAGTCAAGACAAACCAAGATAAGACAAGTCAAGTCGAGTCAAGACATATCAAGGTAAGACAAGACAAGTCAAGTCAAGACCAGACAAATCAAGACAAGACAAGTCAAGTCAAGACAAATCAAAATAAGACAAGTCAAGTCAAAACCAAACACATCAAGACAAGACAAATCAAGTCGAGTCAAGACTAGACACATCAAGACAAGACAGGTCAAGTTAAATCAAGACTAAACAAGACAAGTCACGACTTTAATATTTATCCCTATTTCTATTTACCATTCTACTGTGGGTTTTGTTTTTCTCTTTTCCATTTAGTTTTCGCCTGACGATCTACCCATACTAGACAATAACAAAGAAAACGTTACGGTAGATAAATACGGGACGTGACCAGGTTCCTGTAAACAAATAAAGTAAGACTATCCACCAACCTGTTTCTTGCTGTCGGTTCGTTTCTTTTTTTAAAAATATATTTTCGTATTTTTGTGCTTTGTATTTATAATTTACTCGGTTATGGTCATAATTACGGGACTCTGCCACGGCCAGGAGACTGGTGTGTTAAGATTGGATGTTTAGGTATTAGTCTAGTACAGGTAACAGCTGCTCTTTAAGGTCTACCTTAGCCAAACGGTCGGGTACATGACGTAGTGTGGCTGTCGGTTTTGTTTGTTTGTTTGTTGCACTTTTCTTTAGAGAGAGAGAAAAAAATGCGTCTTTAACGGCGGGAAAACACACACACACACATGCACGTGCTCGAACACACCCAGACATAAACACACATTTTAGTCCCCGTTCTGCGATTTCTTGGTTTACGACGATTCGTTTTGCGACCATCTGTCCAATCAAACGATGGAAAGGGTTTCATAATGTGCTGGTGTCTGCAAGTATCCTTTGGAGCAGTGTCTTCCAGGCTTATTTGGGCTGCCGGCCCTTTTCTCTCAGGCTTATTTAGGCTGCCGCCCCTTTTCTGTCAGGCTTATTCGGGCTGCCGCCCCTTTTCTGTCAGGCTTATTCGGACTGCCGCCCCTTTTCTGTCAGGCTTATTCGGGCTGCCGCCCCTTTTCTGTCAGGCTTATTCGGACTGCCGCCCCTTTTCTGTCAGGCTTATTCGGGCTGCCGCCCCTTTTCTGTCAGGCTTATTCGGACTGCTGCCCCTTTTCTCTCATGCTTATTCGGGGTGCTGCCCCTTTTCTCTCAGGCTTATTTGGGCTGCCGCCCTCTTTTCTCCCAAGCTTATTTGGGCTGCCGCCCTCTTTTCTCCCAAGCTTATTTGGGCTGCCGCCCTATTTTCTCCCAAGCTTATTCGCTCTGCCGCCCTCTTTTCTCCCAGACCACATCCACTATGCCTCCCTCTCCCCTCCTCCCTTCACGGGGTTTGGTGCTATGACAAATCCATGTTTCAGATATTTCACATTATATTGTCTATATTATATTATCTACAATAAATTGTCTACATTATCTTATCTACACTATCTTGCCTACATTATATTATCTACATTAATATTATCGACATTACACTATCTACTTTTATTTTTTGCTTGTGGTCCTGCTGACATTTTGGATTCTCAGCAGCGATGTTCCGTTAGTGATAGATTTTTGGTCGTTAGTGATAGATATTTGGTCGATAGTGATAGATACTTGGTCGATAGTGATAGATATTTGATCGTTAGTGATAGATACTTGGTCGTTAGTGATAGATACTTGGTCGTTAGTGATAGATATTTGGTCGTTAGTGATAGATATCTGGTCGTTAGTGATAGATACTTGGTCGTTAGTGATAGATACTTGGTCGTTAGTGATAGATATTTGATCGTTAATGATAGATATCTGGTCGTTAGTGATAGATACTTGGTCGTTAGTGATAGATACTTGGTCGTTAGCTATAGATATTTGGTCGTTAGTGATAGATACTTGGTCGTTAGTGATAGATATTTGGTCGTTAGTGATAGATAATTGGTCGTTAATGATAGATATCTGGTCGTTAGCGATACATACTTGGTCGTTAGTGATAGATACTTGGTCGTTAGCGATAAATACTTGGTCGTTAGCGATAGATACTTGGTCGTTAGTGATAGATACTTGGTCGTTAATGATAGATATTTGATCGTTAGTGATAGATATTTGGTCGTTAGTGATAGATATTTGGTCGTTAGTGATAGATACTTGGTCGTTAGTGATAGATACTTGGTCGTTAGTGATAGATACTTTGTCGTTAGTGATAGATACTTGGTCGTTAATGATAGATATTTGGTCGTTAGTGATAGATATTTGGTCGTTAGTGATAAATATCTGGTCGTTAGTGATAGATACTTGGTCGTTAGTGATAGATATTTGGTCGTTAGTGATAGATACTTGATCGTTAGTGATAGACATTTGGTCGTTAGTGATAGATACTTGGTCGTTAGTTATAGATATTTGGTCGTTAGTGATAGATACTTGGTCGTTATTGATAGATACTTGGTCGTTAACGAAAGATACTTGGTCGTTAGTGATAGATACTTGGTCGTTAGTGATAGATACTTGGTCGTTAGTGATAGATACTTGGTCGTTAGCGATAAATACTTGGTTGTTAATGATAGATACCTGGTCGTTAACGATAGATACTTGGTCGTTAGTGATAGATACTTGGTCGTTATGAAACAAACACACACACCACATGCACTCACACACTGGCTGGTCTTCGAATTCCCTGGCAGCAGTTAATAAAAAGATCTTTACATCCCCTGGCGGCAGTTAATAAAAAGATCTTTACATCACCTTGAGGACTTTGAAGCATACGCTGCCTTCAATCCCCTCGGACTAGCATTCCCCCCTCTGTTTCTTCGTCTTCCATCACCGCCCCTTTTTCTTCCACCACCCCATACTGACCCTCTTTCTTTCACCGCCCCCCGTCCTTTCCAAAGCACACATGGGGCGTTATCGGCCTTGTTGAGAAACATTGAAAGTACATATTTTAAAATGTATGTACAAATTACAAAGCCACTCTAAGTTTATGTTTTAAAACATAACCTCTCTATTAACAGTAAAATACTGCATATTCAAACTCTTCAATTCCTCTTCCCCCCCCCCCCCCCCGAATTTTAGGTTTACGACATAGCCGTTGAAAGGGAAGCCCTTGGGAAAGAGAGGACTGCTATTTATATTAACTACAGTCCAAGTTAAAAGAGGATACTATTTATATTAACTACAGTCCAAGTTAAAAGAGGATTACTATTTATATTAGCTACAGTCCAAATTAAAAGAGGATTACTATTTATATTAGCTACAGTCCAAGTTAAAAGAGGATTACTATTTATATTAGCTACAGTCCAAATTAAAAGAGGATTACTATTATATTAGCTACAGTCCAAGTTAAAAGAGGATTACTATTTATATTAGCTACAGTCCAAGTTAAAAGAGGATTACTATTTATATTAGCTACAGTCCAAGTTAAAAGAGGATTACTATTTATATTAGCTACAGTCCAAGTTAAAAGAGGATTACTATTTATATTAGCTACAGTCCAAGTTAAAAGAGGACTACTATTTATATTAACTACAGTCCAAGTTAAAAGAGGACTACTATTTATATTAGCTACAGTCCAAGTTAAAAGAGGATTACTATTTATATTAGCTACAGTCCAAGTTAAAAGAGGACTACTATTTATATTAGCTACAGTCCAAATTAAAAGAGGATTACTATTTATATTAGCTACAGTCCAAGTTAAAAGAGGACTACTATTTATATTAGTTACAGTCCAAGTTAAAAGAGGATTACTATTTATATTAGCTACAGTCCAAGTTAAAAGAGGATTACTATTTATATTAACTACAGTCCAAGTTAAAAGAGGATTACTATTTATATTAACTACAGTCCAAGTTAAGAGAGAAAATGTTAAAAGATTGACGCACTTATTTATAGACCTGCGACGAATGACACTGCAAGAAAAAGTGTCGAGAACTTACTGGAAATTCCAATACCCCTTCAGAAAATATCAGTCTACCAAGGAACAAGGCCTCCAACAGATCAGGTCATGAAACAGGCAACAAAAAGAAAACTCTAGAAAGCTCTCTGGAACATCCCTGTCTGTGTAACTGGTACGTAATTAAGCGCATTTAAAAAAATCACACTCACAACAGTATAACTGTACAATATATAACGAGTACAGAAGATATTACAAAAGAGATGTGCCTCTTATACTACACACCACCATTCCTCTCACCTCACATCTCAACACACACACACACACACACACACACACACACCTACCTATGACTATCTAGAACTGTGACAGCCTGGGAAGAAACAGGTCTAAAGCAAGACATCAACGCCATGAGATAACTGAGAGCCTGGAAGTTCGTTACTGTAGAGAGCAATATTGTAAGCTTTATCAGAGAAGAATATTGCACGCTTTATCAGAGAAGAATATTATAAGCTTTATCGGAGAAGAATATTGTAAGTATTATCAGAGAAGAATATTGTAAGCTTTTTCAGAGAAGAATATTGTAGGCTTTATCAGAGAAGAATATTGCAATCTTTATCAGAGGAGAATATTGTAACCTTTATCAGAGAAGAATATTGTAAGCTTTATCAGAGAAGAATATTATAAGCTTTATCGGAGAAGAATATTGTAAGCTTTATCAAAGAAGAATATTGTAAGTATTATCAGAGAAGAATATTGTAAGCTTTATCAGAGAAGAATATTGTAATCTTTATCAGAGAAGAATATTGTAATCTTTATAGAGGAGAATATTGTAACCTTTATCAAAGAAGAATATTGTAAGTATTATCAGAGAAGAATATTGTAAGCTTTATCAGAAACGAATATTGTAAATATTATCAGAGAAGAATATTGTAAATATTATCAGAGAAGAATATTGTAAGTATTATCAGAGAACAATATTGTAAGCTTTATCAGAGAAGAATGTTGTAAGTATTATTAGAGAACAGTATTGTAAGTATTATCAGAGAAAAATATTTAAGTATTGTCAAGAAAAGAGTAGGAAAACAAAATAAACATAATAAGAAAAATTAACAAATGTCATAATAAGAAAAATTAACAAATGTCATAATAAGAAAAATTAACAAATGTCATAATAAGACAAAAAAAGAAACGAGCGAAATTTAGTAATAGTGAAAAATTAGCACGGTCTATCTTTCGCCCCTCTTTCTTCATCTCTCTCTCTCTCTCCACCCCTCCCTCTCTCTCTTCCTCCCCACCCCTTCTTCCTCTCCACCCCTTCTCCCTCCTTTTTCTACATCTTCCTCTTCCCTCTTACCCTAACCATCACTCCCACCCACCCCCTCTCTCTGTTTCTTTTCATTCCTCTTTCTCTTCCTCTTCCTTCTTTTTCTAACCCTCCCTCCTTCCTTACTTTTCTTGCTTCCTCCCTCTTTTTTAATTCTTTTCCTCACACACACACTTTCTTTCCTTTCCCCCTCTTTCTCCTTTTCTCTCCCCCCCCCCCCCCCCCCCAAATTCTCTCTCTAAAAGAATAAGAACAAGAACTAGTACTCTGCATCCCTCAGCTAAAAGAATACGAAGACAGAATTCTTCATTCTGGAAGTTAACACGACCTATATTTTTCCTCGCGGATTGAGCCGCACTTGGCCAGCGCAGACAGGAACTACATTGGCCACTAATTTCCACTCAGCGGATGGCGACGGGAAGTCTGCACCCAAAGAAACAGAAACCTGTACGAGCTGGGTTTTTGTTTTGTTTTGTTTTTTCTTTTTAATAAACAAAACTGCCTGGACGGCTGCGCAGTCTGATCTTCTAGAGCAAATGAGGCCCGCTGGAGGTTAGCGTATCTGCGCTGGGATGGAGATCTTCCCCTTGGCGGATGGGTATGATTCATTTAACAGCCCTGGTAATATCACATCGACATCATGTGATCTACGCACGAGTGTAAGCGCCACCTCGCGGGAGTTCTGTAGGCAGTGAGGAGAAGAGGAGAAGGGAAAAGAAAGAAAATAGCAAAGAGAGACAGAAATAGAACAGACTAGAAGGGGGGAGCGAGAAAAATATATTAGAGGGTTTAGAAAAGAAAGAAAATAGCAAAGAGAGACAGAAATAGAACAGACTAGAAGGGGGAAGCGAGAAAAATATATTAGAGGGTTTAGAAAAGAAAGAAAATAGCAAAGAGAGACAGAAATAGAACAGACTAGAAGGGGGAAGCGAGAAAAATATATTAGAGGGTTTAGAAAAGAAAGAAAATAGCAAAGAGAGACAGAAATAGAACAGATTAGAGGGGAAGCGAGAAAAATATATTAGAGGGTTTAGAAAAGAAAGAAAATAGCAAAGAAGACAGAAATAGAACAGACTAGACGAGGGAGCGAGAAAAATATATTAGAGGGTTTAGAAAAGAAAGAAAATAGCAAAGACAGACAATAACACACATTACACACACCACCTACACCACACATAACACACACATTACACACACCACCTACACCACACATAACACACACATTACACACACCACCTACACCACACATAACACACACATTACACACACCACCTACACCACACATAACACACACATTACACACACGACCTGCACCACACATAACACACACATTACACACACCACCTACACCACACATAACACACACATTACACACACCACCTACATCACACATAACACACACATTACACACCACCTACACCACACATATCACACATTACACACACCACCTACACCACACATAACATACACATTACACACACCACCTACACCACACATAACACACATTACACACACCACCTACACCACACATAACACACATTGCACACACCACCTACACCATACATAACACACATTACACACATACACATCACCTGCACCACATATAACACACGCACACATTACGCATAGTACACACAATACGCACCATTTATACATCGCAAACATACTCCACATACACCACAGCACACCACACACACGCAATATAAATATACCACCCACACACAATTCATTACATTACTCACTACACTACATCAAAGCACCACATACACCACACTAGATATCACACACACACCATAATAAACACACACGCGCAAAAATGAAAAAAAGAGAGTGATCGAATTTCTAGACGTTGAAAAAAAGGTATAAAAAACATATCTTTTTCGTCTTAGAAACATTCTCGCGAAGACGGAAGTGAAAGTTCAAGGTTACAAGGCGGGGAGCACCAGCCCAGGGAATATTTATTCAGAAGATAAGCAATGAGCGTTAGGTCTGATATACTGAAAGAACATAGCCCACTTCTATGTGTGAATACTGGACAAAAACATATACTACTTCAATGTCTGAATACCTGACAAAAATATATGTCTACTTCTATGCCTGAATATTTGACAAAAGTCATAGTAAACTTCTGTGTGTGAATACTGGACAGAAAGCATACTCTACTTCTAAGTGTGAAAACTGGATAAAAAACATAGTCTACTTCTATGTAGAGAGAGTTTAATGTGAATGTATATTTATCCTTTATAGACTACTCAAAAGCATTTGATTGTGCGCAACACTAGAAACTTTGGGAAATAATGAAAAAAATGGGATTTCCAACACATTTGATACAATTAACATCACTGCTGTATCTAGACCAACAAGAAGCAGTAAGAATAAATGGTGAAACAACAAGTTGGTTTGATATAAAACAAGGGGTCCGTCAGGGGTGCATATTGTCACCTTACTTATTTAACTTGTATACTGAAAATATAATGAGGAATGTTAGAGAAGATGTAGACAAAGAATATTACGATGCCATAACAATTGGAGGTTATGAAATACCAGAGATTAGATATGCTGATGACACAGTGTTACTCTCCACAACACAAAAAGGAATGGAAAAACTAATTATGTCAGTCTGTAAGAACAGCGAAGAGCAGAACCTTTATCTTAATGCAAAGAAAACTAAACTGATGACAACTGATAAAACAAACAAGGCAGCTGAAATATGTATCAATGAGGAAAAACTGGAAGAAGTGGAGAGTTTTGAATATCTTGGATCACTGCTAACTAATAATGGAGATGCAATAAGGGAAATTAAAAGGAGGACATCTATCGCTCTTCAGAAAGCAAAACAAATAAAGAATCTGTGGAGAGGAGCAGACAGAACTACAAAAATAAGATTTTTAAGGGCATGCATCTTTCCCATCGCAACATATGCCTGTGAGACCTGGACACTTAACAAAACAACTGAGAAACACATAAATGCCTTTGAATGTAAATGCTACAGAAGAGTTCTCCAAATATCATGGACACAAAAAAGAACAAATATATCTATACTACAAGAGCTTAATATTGAAGAAGGCTGGCTAGTAAAGAGGATTAAACAGAGAAAACTTAAATATTTTGGACACATTAAACGTCATTATAATCTAGAGAAGACCGTATTGGAAGTATACATAATAGGAAAAAGAAAGAGAGGAAGACTAAAACAAAGATGGCTGCAAGACATCGTTGATGATCTGCAAATGGATGCAGCAGCGGCAGGACATCTTGCTCACAACCGAGAGGCCTACAGGAGAGCTGTTAGGGTGGCAAAGTTCCGCAAGGGACATGCACATGAATGAATGTCTTCTATGTCTGAATACTACACACACAAAAAACACAGTATACTTATATGTGTGAATACTGCACATAAAATAGTCTACGTTTTAACCTACAAATCTTTAAATCTTTTTTTTTACTCTCTGCTGCAATAAGTTTGTGATTATTATTATTTGATGGATCTATTAAGTAAAGGGCTGTAGAGTTTATCTGCATGATTAATAGTCACATTGTAGATTGTATCAACCTCTTCTACTACTACTACTACTACTACTACTACTACTACTACTACTACTACTACTGCTACTACTGCTGCTGCTACTACTACTACTGCTACTACTACTACTACTATTACTACTACTACTACTACTACTATTACTACTACTACTACTATTACTACTACTACTGCTACTACTGCCATAATTTTTGTTTTGAAACAATATCAAGATGGTGGTCATTTATAATCGAGAAAGGAAGACAAGAGATTCAGAAAATAATCCCTGAATTAAACTAAAGGTTATTTATTGGTATCAACTTGTTTGTTTTGTTACAAGTTCAATAAATTCTGCACTAAAATGTTCTAAGTATTGTCTTCGGACATTTTTCTCCAGACAAAAGTGGTATGTTTTTTTTTTCAACCTCATAACAAAATGTCCTCACGTTTTGATCACGTGACTAGCTCAGAGAAGTGCTAAGAATTCTCTAAGTTCGATAAATTTGTCGCTTTTATAAAATTAGAGTATCACATTTGCCTAAGAATAACATGATAAAGTGTATGCGTTTATGACAGAGTTTGTAGACACATACAACGCCACAGCAGAGCAGGAAGACTACATACATAGTAGCACTCATAGAAGACTACATACATAGTAGCAGCCATAGAAGACTACATACATAGTAGCACTCATAGAAGACTACATACATAGTAGCACTCATAGAAGACTACATACATAGTAGCACTCATAGAAGACTACATACATAGTAGCAGCGATAGAAGACTACATACATAGTAGCACTCATAGAAGACTACATACATAGTAGCAGCCATAGAAGACTACATACATAGTAGCATTCATAGAAGACTACATACATAGTAGCATTCATAGAAGACTACATACATAGTAGCACTCATAGAAGACTACATAAATAGTAGCACTCATAGATAACAACACACATAATAGCACTCGTAAATGACAACACACATAGTAGTATTCATAAATGACAACATACATAGTAGCACTCATAGATGACAACATACATAGTAGCACTCATAGATGACAACATACATAGTAACACTCATAGACGACAACATACATGGTAGCACTCATAAATGACAACATACGTAGTAGCACTCATAAATGACAACATACATAGTAGCACTCATAAATGACAACATACATAGTCATCATCATCATCATCAGGTGCCGTGCCGACTGGCGTTGGCTATTATGCTTCTCCAGAGTACCCGATCCTTCATGCAGGCCATCAGTTCAGTTGGTGATCTCCTCTCACACCATCCCGTCAGACTGTCCAGCATCATTTCTCTTGGTCTTCCTCTTGATCTTCTTCCTTCTATTTTTCCTGTTGTTATAATATTTTCAATGCCCCCTCTTCTCATTGCATGTCCTATGAAAGTACATTGTCTCTCTCTTATCTTTCTGACAAGGTTTTTTGTCTCTCCAGCTCTTCTCATACATTCTTCATTAGTTATTTTTGCTGTCCAGGGGATTCGCAACATTCTTCTAATAAACCACATTTCTGCTGCTTCCAATGATTTTTGTGCAGACTTGCCTATTGTCCATGATTCACTTCCATATAACAAGATAGGTTCAATATAGCATTTTAGGACTCGTTTTCTAACATTCATTGATAAAGATGTGTTAGCTAATATGTTTCTCATTCTCTGAAATGCAATCTTTGCTTGGCCTATTCTGTTCCTAATTTCTGTTTTGCATTTCCCATCTGAAGTTATTACTGCTCCAAGGTATTTGAATTTCTGCACCTGCTTTAGAATGGTTCCATTTAATTTTATACTGCATGCTGGTGGATTCTATTTCTTAGATATAACCATAGTCTGTGTCTTTTTGATGTTCAAAGTAAGGCCTTTCTGTTCACTTTCTTTGGCGACTTTATCCAAGAGATTTTGCAGGTCTTGTTGGTTCTCAGCTATCAGTTCTGTGTCGTCAGCATACCGAAGGTTGTTAATAACATACATAGTAGCACTCATAAATGACAACATACATAGTAAGACTCATAGATGACAACATATATAGTAGCACTCATAAATGACAACATACATAGTAACACTCATAGATGACAACATACATAGTAGCACTCATAGATGACAACATACATAGCAGCACTCATAAATGACAACATACATAGTAGCACTCATAAATGACAACATACATAGCAGCACTCATAGATAACAACAAAAATAGTAGCACTCATAAATGACAACATACATAGTAGCACTCATAAATGACAACATACATAGAAGCACTCATAAATGACAACATACATAGAAGCACTCATAGAAGAGGCTGCAGCAGCTTTGATCTGAATGAAAACAATCCAATGTTTCGGATTTTGCTTTCATCAGACACTAACAACATGTAGAAACGCGAGGCAAATAGAAAGAATTTGGCTTTAAAGAAAGGAAAATATCAACATTTTATTTTGTCAGAGGCATCAAAAACAAGAGAGTTATTCTGCCACTTTTATCTGAAATGTAAAAAAAAATTGTGTTTAAAAAAATGGTCTCAAGCAGAAAATCTACAAACTGCGCCTTTTCATTTTTGATAACTTATTTTCACTGCAGCGTTCCTTATTTGAAGCTTCATGAGTATTAAAGAGAAAAAAACCAAATCTAATTATTTTATTTTGGACATAATTCATGACCTTGTATGTCAGGGGCAATGAGAATACTACGGCGGTGCTTTGGGAAAATGTACACATGTTTACCACGTAGGAGAATGTGGGAGTGCATTGTTTACAAATGTTTTGATAGTTTGTCAATAGAAGAGTTCGAGGCGGAGATTTTGACAACTTTAAACATTTCAGACGGGGTACTTTGACAACTTTAAACACGTGACAAACGAACTTTGACATCTATAAATACTTGGAACGGGGATTTGGCAAGTTTTAAACAGCTGAGATGGGGAATTTGACAGTTTTAAACAGCTGAGATGGAGACTTGGACAGTTTTAAACAGCTGAGATGGAAATATGGACAGTTTTAAACAGCTGAGATGGAAATATGGACAGTTTTAAACAGCTGAGATGGAAATATGGACAGTTTTAAACAGCTGAGATGGAAATATGGACAGTTTTAAACAGCTGAGATGGAAATATGGACAGTTTTAAACAGCTGAGATGGAAATATGGACAGTTTTAAACAGCTGAGATGGAAATATGGACAGTTTTAAACAGCTGAGATGGAAATATGGACAGTTTTAAACAGCTGAGATGGAAATATGGACAGTTTTAAACAGCTGAGATGGAAATATGGACAGTTTTAAACAGCTGAGATGGAGACTTTGACAGCTGGGATGGGGACCTGACAACGGACAGAAAGGAAATAGTCGCATTAAAGAGTTTAATGACGCTGTTGGTGTTTTTCGTTGTTATCTCCCCTCAAAATGTAACTTCAGTTCTTCACAGACATTTCAGACGGAAGACCGTGAAACAAAGACATCAAATCCCTTACAGGGTAGACTGCGCGGGTTGCTAGAACTGAACACGGGCCATCTCAGATGTTAGCTGCTCGTAAACTTCAGCACGCCGTGATGACCACGCCAAACCTTGTTCTGGGTCCTTCATTGAGCTGACACCTGGGCCCGCTTCCCAGAGGGCAACTCTTGGACGGAACATGTTCTTGCCCACTGCTAGTACGCCATACACGACAAACACGCCATCCCTGCGGCGTACTCATCATGTCTGAGGACAGAGTTTGCGCGCAGGCCAGAAATAAACATCCACAGATGTTGTTTCCGTCTCTGCCTATCTGCCTCTGCACCTCTGCTATCCACAATCCTCCAAGGCACGCTGCGCTAGGACAACATGCTCTAACAGATGTTTATAACCAGAGTGAGAGGGTTTATGTTTTTCAGGTGAACAGACCACACACCCACACACACACACACACAGACTATCAAGATTAACACTTATCTAGATTAACACTTATCTAGATTTTATCTAAATTAACACTTGTCTAGATTAACACAAGGAAACAAAACACCTTTCTCCTGACCCTCAACTCAGCCTTGTTTAGGAATGAACATTTTAAGGGAAAACGAAACTATGTTGATGAAGGCGACCAGGATTATTCTAACCACGTGACCTCATTCCACCAGGTCAAGGAACATATTGGGTCTGGCAGCAGTCTTCTAGACCTGGATGTTGTTACTGTATGAAAGGGACAATTAAAAAAAAAAGAATGTGGAAAATGAGTTGAAGAATTATGTTCTCGGTGATCGTACTAGTGCTCATTATGAAAATTATTATCTTATATTAACACAATTTTTAACTTCGTGCTGCGTTTCCTAGGAGAGACCGTTTTAAGTTGATGCCAATTTTTGTTTGGTTCGTTGATAAGATCAAGCTGGTGCAGCTGGCCTTGCAGGCAAACACTCTTCCCTCCCCCCCCTTCTCCTGGTTGTTTCTGCAGGACTTAGTGTGTCTCGGTTGCCAGTTGTTACGGCTTGGGACGAGGGTCCCGACAGTTTGATCCTTAACCCATAACCCTGGGTAAGATGTATCGACTAGTTACAGACATGGCCTCTAAGAGATGTATCTACTAGTTACAGACATGGCCTCTAAGAGATGTATCTACTAGTTACAGACATGGCCTCTGAAAGATGTATCTACTAGTTTACAGACATGGCCTCTAAGAGTTGTATCTACTAGTTTACAGACATGGCCTCTAAGAGTTGTATCTACTAGTTTACAGACATGGCCTCTAAGAGTTGTATCTACTAGTTTACAGACATGGCCTCTGAAAGATGTATCTACTAGTTTACAGACATGGCCTCTAAGAGATGTATCTACTAGTTACAGACATGGCCTCTGAAAGATGTATCTACTAGTTTACAGACATGGCCTCTAAGAGATGTATCTACTAGTTACAGACATGGTCTCTGAAAGATGTAAATACTAGTTTACAGACATGGCCTCTAAGAGATGTATCTACTAGTTTACAGACATGGCCTCTAAGAGATGTATCTACTAGTTACAGACATGGCCTCTAAGAGATGTATCTACTAGTTTACAGACATGGCCTCTAAGAGATGTATCTACTAGTTTACAGACATGGCCTCTAAGAGATGTATCTACTAGTTTACAGACATGGCCTCTAAGAGATGTATCTACTAGTTACAGACATGGCCTCTAAGAGATGTTTCTACTAGTTTACAGACATGGCCTCTAAGAGATGTTTCTACTAGTTTACAGACATGGCCTCTAAGAGATGTATCTACTAGTTACAGACATGGCCTCTAAGAGATGTTTCTACTAGTTTACAGACATGGCCTCTAAGAGATGTATCGACTAGTTACAGACATGGCCTCTAAGAGATGTATCTACTAGTTTACAGACATGGCCTCTAAGAGATGTATCGACTAGTTTACAGACATGGCCTCTAAGAGATGTATCTACTAGTTTACTGACAAGGCCTTCAAGAGAACATTTGTAAGCCAGTATAGAACTCATCCCCCCCCCTCTCCCGGCCGCTTTTGTTTATTACTCTGGGTTCCAAAGTCCCCCAGGTCACTGAGGAAAGCACCGGTTAGACCCCCTCTAGTTGTCAGACTTACATTCCCCCAGTTACAGGTCTTCACTCACATTCACATTGCTACTTTACACGAGGGTCGTCCCAAAGTAAGTTTGCAATCGTTATTACTTCAAGCGTAAAATTTGCTTGGACATACCTCACAGTACACTGTGCTCCATTATGGGCACTTTATTCTTGAATGTGGTCGCCGTGATGATTGAGGCATTTCTTTAAGCGTGGGACAAGTTTTCCGATATCCATCTCATAAACCGTCTCACCGTTGTTTCAACATCCTCGTCACGCTGAAATCTGTGGCCACTAAGATGTT
Organism: Achatina immaculata; assembly: GCA_009760885.1. Classification (NCBI taxonomy): domain Eukaryota; kingdom Metazoa; phylum Mollusca; class Gastropoda; order Stylommatophora; family Achatinidae; genus Lissachatina; species Lissachatina immaculata. The sequence goes on along the minus strand of CM019697.1, from coordinate 40,541,291 downwards.
CCTTGAGTGTCCGGAGGAGGTCCGCCAAGATGTTCCTTGTGTGCTGGGAGGAGGTCCACCAAGATGTTCCTTGTGTGCTGGGAGGAGGTCCTCCAAGATGTTCCTTGAGAGCTGGGAGGAGGTCCAACAAGATGTTCCTTGAGAGCTGGGAGGAGGTCCACCAAGATGTTCACTGAGAGCTGGGAGGAGGTCCACCAAGATATTCCTTGAGTGTTGGGAGGAGGTCCAACAAGATGTTCCTTGAGTGCTGGGAGGAGGTCCACCAAGATGTTCCTTGAGTGCTGGGAGGAGGTCCACCAAGATGTTCCTTGAGTGCTGGTAGGAGGTCCACCAAGATGTTCCTTGAGAGCTTTGCGGAGGTCCACCAAGATGTTCTTTGAGAGCTGGGAAGAGGTGAACATCTTTTGGCGTCATATATGGACTATATGGCTGATGGTTCAGATTCTCCTACCGCAAATGCTGCAAGAATACTCGGATCGTATGTGGGCTGGCCGATGTGGGCGGGCGTATGTGAGTGGGCTAATGTGAGGGGGCGAATGTGGGCGGGCGAATATGGGCGGGCGTTATCTAGGAAGAACAACATGTCTTTTCTAAACAGAGCACGACGACGACGTCTGGTTGCAATAAATGTTCCAGTGTTGCACCGTGCACGTCTGTACATTAGTTGCTGCTCCTCTGTTCAGCAAATGGACCACCAACACGCCTTTATGATTCAAAAGAAAAAAAAACACGGTAACAATCACTTTGCCAACAAACGGCACGACCTTGAATTTCCTGGCTGATGGGTGAGCCATTCCATGCTTGCACATTTCCATTCTGGGGTGCTACGGTGAACCCATGTCTTGTCACTTGGGATAATACGTTCCAGAAAGTCTTGGCCCCGAGTGGTATATCGTTGCAGGAGTGACAGGGCATGTGCCATTCTTTTTGCCTGTTAGTCCTCGGAAAGGCCTGGCGGGGACCCACTGTGGGCACAACGTATGAAATCCAACTGTACAGCCATTGTCCGGCCAATGTTCCACGTGACAGACCCAAATCATGCGTTATTTCGCGTACAGCCACGTGACTGTTTTCCAACAGCGCACGTTCGAAGGGCTTTTTGTTTACTGCCGTACCTGATGTATGCCACTCCGCGCTACGTCACTGGATGTCACTCGCACTGTTCAGAACTCTGCACACCATTTTGCCACTCTCTATCTACTCATTACACTGTCTCCATAGATTTCCAACAACCTAATTTCTGAAGCTCGTGCCTGCTTCGTCATCAGAGATTGTATCACGGCAAAAACCTCCTGCTTGGATCACAGTACGAACCTTCTGTTTGGATCACAGCACGAACCTTCTGTTTGGATCACAGCACGAACCTCCTTTTTGGATCACAGCACGAACCTCCTGTATGGACCACAGCACGAACCTCCTGTTTGGACCACAGCACAAATCTCATGTTTCGACCACAGCACGAACCTACTGCTTGGACCACAGCACGAACCTCCTGTTTGGATCACAGCATGAACCTCCTGTTTGGACCACAGCACGAACCTCCTGTTTGGACCACAGCACAAACCTCCTGTTTGGATCACAGCATGAACCTCCTGTTTGGACCACAGCACGAACCTTCTGTTTGGACCACAGCACAAACCTCCTGTTTGGACCACAGCACAAACCTCCTGTTTGGACCACAGCACAAACCTCCTGTTTGGACCACAGCACAAACCTCCTGTTTGGACCACAGCAGGAAACAACTGCTTGGACCACAGCACGAACCTCCTGTTTGGATCGCAGCACAAACCTCCTGTTTGGACCACTGTTCCAATCTACCCTCCATCTTTAACTGACCAATGCTGCCGCCTAGATGGTGTCAGCACAGTGCTGCCATCTGGCATGACGTTGCTAGGTGACGAACATGAATACTTCCGCAACCACCGTCGTTAGTCAGAAATGAGTTTTATGGACGTCACATGACCTTTGTCTTACTTTTGGGACGCCCATCGTAGATACATAAAGTAATTTGTTTTAAATGGCTAATACTTTCTTATTTCTTGCCACATTTCTGATTTAAAAACATGTAGTTCTTTCTCATCGCAACATATGCCTGGACACTTAACAAAACAGCTGAGAAACATATTAATGCCTTTGAATGTAAATGCTACAGAAGAGTTCTTCAAATATCATGGACACAAAAAAGAACAAATATATCCATACTACAAGAACTTAATATTGAAGAAGGCTAGCTAGTGAAGAGGATTAAAGAGAAAAAACTTATACTATTTTGGACACAATAAACGTCATGATAATTTAGAGAAGACCGTCTTAGAAGGGTTACATAATGGGAAAGAGAAAGAGATCAAGCCGAAGATGGCTGCAAGACATCGTTGATAATCTACAAATGGACGCATCAGCAGCAGGGCATTTTGCTTACAACCGAGAGGCCTACAGGAGAGCTGTTAGGGAGGCAAAGTTCCTCAAGGGACATGCAAATGACTGAGTTCTTTCATGTCATACACGCAACTAGAGACATGATGCCAGAGTCCATATTTTCCTTGGCCTGACAGAACATTAGAAGAAGATGATGTTGTCTGCATCTCGTCTGATTACCTTGTCTTTCTCAGCTTCAGAAAGAGTTAGGTCCCTCTATCTGGATGAATGGAGCACCTCCGGCCAAGCCTGCAACACGGACCTCCTCATGCGAGACGACCACACTAACTACTGCACCTCCCAAGAGTGCAGGTTTTTTCTTTTCCTGATTATGAGAACATTCCGGGATAGATAATAAAACTGAACCCATTTAAGTAATTTATTATGTCTTCAAAAAAACATTGTCATTTTGTTTTAGATAATAAACAACATAATTATCTCCCCTTTTTGTCTAATTATTTCCCCTCATGTAGAAGGGCCATAATTCTAATATGCTCATCAGAGAACGTTCAGTAACAAATGTTTGAAGTTTTTTTTTTTTTGTTGTTTCTGATTAGTTTTTACAAAATGTAACTTTTTTGTTTGTTTCAGCTCAGATGAAAGTACGTTGTTCGTTATTCATGAACATATTTCATCGAAGCAGCTTCCACATTACAACTGGGAGAGGAGAATTTAGCATAGCAGTGTGGCATTGTGGTTTTGCACTAAGTTTTCTGACACAGAGTAGTAGAGAAAATGTTCTTGCCCTCCAAGTCAAGTCAAGATAAGTAATGTCGCTTCTCGGCCTTTTGGCTAAGATCAAAGTTGGCTAAAATCAAAGTTGCTGAGATCAAAGTACCCTCTTGGCAGGTCAACATGCCCTTTGGTTAAGACAAAAGCGTAGATTTTTTTTAACTAGGAGATGCTCGAGGCCTGGCCTGCACATTCGATGCCCGGGGTAAGGTCCTCATCTTGTTACGGGTAGGCCCGGTATGTAGTACCACCCTTGGTCCATGGCCTGTTGTTTTCGTTGTCTTAAAAAAAAAAGTAACAAATGAAGTAAACGTAACCGGCCGTGATTTGCTGTCTGTAGATAGTCAGACGTCGTCCACGTGACATAGGACTGTTACATGCTGGATTTCAGAGATTGTTCTTTACTGGGCAGCTTGGACTCATCGGAAGTGAGATCTATAGAGCTCTCAGGTAGTTTCAGAAAACTAACCAGTCCTCTCTGTGTTTGCTAACGAGTGGTCGGCCTTGTCTCACCATCCAGGGAGAAGATTTTTTTTTGCGTGCTTTTCACAAGAAAACAACGATTTCGACCTGCACGAACGCTACAACTGTCAAGCAGTGACTAGGTTGCTGAGACTTTCAGGAATCGACTTCATGAAGTTGACTTTCTTTCACGAACACCCGCAGTTCGGGTCCCCCTCATTCGCCGGCAGCCTCAAGCGGCAAGACAACACAGCAAGTGGACAGCACATCAGTGGCGTCATGCTGTCTTCAGTAATGAATCCAGATTTTGTTTGGTCATCAACGGGTAAGGATACAAAATTTGGAGAGATTCAGTGACTGTGCTATTGTAGAACATGACAGAAATGTTAAGAGGCAGTTTGATTGTCTCGCCCAGCGTGTAGGCAGGTGTCGTCTTTAGAGTGACAACTGTGAAGGCCAGGATGTGTGTGAACGAGGTCATCACGCCCCTCGTTATCCCCCCAGTAAAGACAACCTGGTGGACAGTTAACCATGACACTGCACCTGGCCCACAGCAAGCATCGTAAGTAGGGAAACCGGACGTCAGTAGCATCATGCGTCTTCCTTGACCTTCTTGTTCTTCTGAGGTTAACCCAACTGAGCAAGCTTGGGACATGTTAGAGCCATTCATAAACAACCCCAGACACTAGCTGGCCCGGACTACGAGCTCAGAGGCTGGCAGTTCTACAGAACCACATCAACAGACCCCGTGCATCAGTTGGATGCCGTCTTGTCACACCAGCTCACAGACGGCAACAGGTCATTGGGAAATTCTTTAATCATCACGTTTTAATTTTGACAGTAACATATTTACAAGAACTTTTTGAATACCTATTTTCACATCTTCACATGAATACTTATTTTCACATCTTCACATGAATACCTATTTTCACATCCTCACATGAATACCTATTTTCACATCTTCACATGAATACCTATTTTCATATCTTCACATGAATACCTATTTTCATATCTTCACATGAATACCTATTTTCACAGCTTCGCATGAATACTTATTTTCACATCTTCACATGAATACCTATTTTCACGTCTTCACATGAGTATGAATTATCACAAAACAAACTGTGATTGCCGCTTAAATTAATTAATTCTGGATAAACTCTACTTTGAAAAACCATTTCATCAACAGACAGTGTAGAGATTTCACATGTTAAGATTACCTTTGTTGATGACAAACTGTTACAAAGCAAGAAATTCTTTACAAAATAATATTTAAAAATTTATAATAAATTGCCTTATAGTTCAATGAAGCAGTAATATCTCTCTCTCTCTCTCTCTCTCTCTCTCTCTCTCTGAACCTTAAGTGCCCAGGGCACATGGGGCTTCCGCAAGGGTTTTCCACAAATGCCTGTCCTTCGCCTTTTTTTCTGCTCTTGCCCAGGTGAGCCCTCTATTGCTCAACATCCTTTCTGTTGTTCTTCTCCATGTCTCTTTTGGTCTACCCTTATCTGTTCCCCTGTGGTGTCCATCTTAGTGCTATTTTTGGTAGTGAGTTGTCAGTCATTCGGAGCACATGTCCCAACCATTGCCAGCGTCTTTCCTCAATAATTGCTGTCAGTGGCTTCATCTGTAATAGTAATAGTTCCATGAAAATACAGTGTTTTGTTTCTCCTGCAATAAATTGTAATATATCACAACTAGTTTTAAATGCCGTTTAATGTCTACTATTCCATGCCTTGACTTTCCTGTGCTGTTATGGCGTAGTTTTTGTATGTTTATGTTTTCCTATACTTGGAAATAAAATATGGGAGTGCACCCAAGATCTTCAGATTTTCCCTGTTTCCTGGAATGTTTCCCCTATATAAAAGTGAAGTAGTTTTGGACTTGTTTACTGATAAAAAAAAAGGTAAAGATAATCCTGTCATGCCTTAGAGGCACATAGGGATATGGTGTTAGTGCCCATATTTTCACGATAACGACGATACAAAAGTGAAGTAGTTTTGGACTTGTTTACTGATAGTGATGATATAAAAGTGAAGTAGTTTTGGACTTGTTTACTGATAGTGATGATATAAAAGTGAAGTAGTTTTGGACTTGTTTACTGATAATGATGATATAAAAGTGAAGTAGTTTTGGACTTGTTTACTGATAGTGATGATATAAAAGTGAAGTAGTTTTGGACTTGTTTACTGATAGTGATGATATAAAAGTGAAGTAGTTTTGGACTTGTTTACTGATAGTGATGATACAAAAGTGAAGTAGTTCTGGACTTGTTTACTGATAGTGATGATATAAAAGTAAAGTAGTTTTGGACTTGTTTACTGATAGTGATGATACAAAAGTGAAGTAGTTTTGGACTTGTTTACTGATAGTGATGATACAAAAGTGAAGTAGTTTTGGACTTGTTTACTGATAGTGATGATACAAAAGTGAAGTAGTTTTGGACTTGTTTACTGATAGTGATGATACAAAAGTGAAGTAGTTTTGGACTTGTTTACTGATAGTGACGATATAAAAGTGAATTAGTTTTTGACTTGTTTACTGATAGCGAAATTCTGGACCTGTAAAAAAAAAAGTGAACTACCAACAAGTTGTTTTAAATGTCCTAAATGTGTAAGATATATCAGAAGACCTGAAACGATAATGAAAATGATGACCAAAGGAACAGTTGAAGAAAAAAAAAAGTAATAGGACGACAACGATTTAGATGAAAGCACCTTCGACAGGATTAGAACCACCGACCTTCGTCATGAGAGGCCAGTGCACTAACCACTTCGTCACTCCGGCGCCCATTCATAGTTACAAAACACTGTTCTCGTGAATAGCTCGAGGAAGCCAAGTTTTACAAAAACCACGCAAGCCCTTACAGGTCTGCCAATCCCTTCCCACAGCTGTCGTTCGCTCCCTACATAAGAATCGAACCATCACCCCTTTCGTTCGTTTCGAATAAACTTTATAGAATGTACAAACTTTGTAAATGATGACCTCCCTTATCTATGCACAGATTTTGCGTACGCGTTAACCTTTCCATTTTCTTTTCTAAAAAGCTCTTGCCTGATTCTGTATCTTCGCGTTTACGACCCACAGAAGACTCTCGGCACAACCTGCTCTGTTAGACAAAATATTAGCCAGCACCAGTGGTTTTCAAACTCCGACAACATGGCCCCTGTGGAAAACTAATATTTAACCTTCCTAAGCGTGGGTGCTCCTTCCTCTTCTCTCTCCTCTTTCTCTTTCTCCCAGACAGAATGTCAGAGGGGTCTGCGTGCCCATTTCTTCTCCCTTCGCAAATAAGGTTCAAACATTCGATCAATTAATCAATCAACCAATCAGTCTCTTTCTCCTGGGCTGTGAATATCGAATTCAACTTTCTAGTAAAATGATAGCACTCAGTATAAACAAATACCTGCACATCAATCATAAGTTTAGTGACAACTGATTTATTGGATTGTGGTTACGAAAAACTGAAAACATGAAACACATTTTTAAAAATGCATTTAAAAAAATAAAAGCAAGCCATTAAATACAATTCAATCAGCAAATCAGTCAATAAGTCAATAGCAAATCAAACAGTACGTCAACATAAAATAAGTCAATAAATCAATCAGCAAACTAGTCAATAAATCAACCAGCAAATCAGTCAATAAGTTAATCACCAAACCAGTCAATAATTCAATCAATAAATCAATCAATAAATCAGCCAATAAGTAAGTTAGAAAATCAGTCAATAAGTCAATCAGTAAATCAGTCAATAAGTAAGTCAGCAAGTCAGTCAGTAAGACTGTTGAAAGTTATTTTTAGTTGCTGAAATACTTCGCCATTTTTGCAACTGGCCAAACGATACGAGATGAAGACACGCTATGAAGCGGGTTAGGGGAACAAATGTTTTCCATGTTCATTTTCAAAGTTTCAGCTCTGAAGAAAAAAAAATACTAAAGTAAAGAAAATAAATTACGAAAAGATATTTTCCTTTCCAGCGTTTTTTTTATACTAGTTGATAATGAGTGTTTGACAGAGGTGAGAAGTGTGAAGATGTACAAGCAAGCGGTGATATGAAGGAACCAACCTGGAGGGGGACGAGTGTGAAAATTACGTCTGGGTTTGTCCATGTCTCTCGTACTATACTTGGCAAGAGCATCTGCTATGCAGACGATCACCTGTGGTTTCAATTTGTGCTCAGAAAGCAACAAAAAATAATAATAATAATAAAATGGGAAGAACTCAGGTGAGACGAAGTGTAAACAGGTAAGAGTTCGCAACGTAATACAGATAATGATATTATCTGTTTTCACGCTTTCATGATAGAGAGTTCAATGGGTTAATCTTTTTTTTTCTTCTTTCTTTCCAACATTATCAGTTTTATTTGTTCTTTTGCCTTTTTCCCTACCTATAAATCTGTTTGTCTGCCAGTCTGCTTGTCTATCTCTCTCTATCTGTCTATCTGTTTGTCAGCCTATATGATTGTCTGTTTCTGTCTGTCTGCCTGTTTGTCTAACTGCCTGCTTGTCTGTCTATTTACCTGTCTGTTTGCCCATCTGTATGTCTGTTCATCTGCCTGTCTATCTGGCTGTCTAACTGTCGGTCTATCTGATTGTCTATCTGGGGTCCTGGCTGCCTGTCTGTGCTTGTCTGTCTATTAAAGACGATATACATAGAACATATCTGTAAAGAGGATACTCAGAACAGACAATCTATTCAACAATATCCAGCAGATCTACCAAATTATACAGCAACATGAACAAAAGAAAGCTTTTAACTTTAAAGCTAACTTCATTAGCACAGAGAAGTTGAAACATTTCAATAACTTACTAGTTCAGCTAACATCTGGATCTCGGATTTCCAAGTGGATTCTAAAGTGTTTCCACGTCGACCCTCCAGTGTTTCCAAGTGCTTCCAGGTCGACCTTTATGTATTTCAAAGCCAATCCTCAAGTGTTTCCAAGACGACTTAAATGTGTTTCCAAGTCGACATTTATGTGTTTACAAGTCGACTCTTGCGTTTCCAAATCAACCCTTATGTGTTTCTAAGTCGACCTTTATATGTTTCTAAGTCGACCCTTATATGTTTCTAGGTCGACTCTCATGCGTTTACAAGTTTTCCAACGTGTAGAGTCATTGTCACATATCTGATAAAACTTTCGGTATTGACGTAGATGAGGTAACCCTCAGCGCCTCATACATGTCTGCTCCTTTGATCTCGCCGCATCAATAACTTCAGGTCAATGGCACAGAAACTCCTGCTTTACTCACAGATTATGCCATTACTTATGAAATCATGTCTACTCGTTTTAATTTTTATCTTTTTCTTAATAGTAAGATAATATTCTAAGGATATTTTGCCAACCCTAAAGCGCTATCTTTATGTCACGTTTTGAATCTTTCACGTATATATGCAATAACATCATCTTGTAAGTCACGAATGGAATGTTTCAATGTACATGTACAGAAACACTATCATTTAAGTCAAGAATGGGATGTTTCACGTATAAATGTAGAAACTCCGACTGGAACGGATAGTTTTGAGGGCAAAGATGACTGTCGCATGTGGAAGTATTGCTACCAAGAACGATGAACATCCTCCTCGCTGTGTCCCAAGACACTGGCTGTTTATCTCCTTCAGCTTAGCTAACGAGGTCTCACCAGTTTGGACAACCCAAAGACTTCAAAGATTTGCCTATTTTAGGCATGATTTGTGTGTTTTAGAGCCATCGCAGCGTCTGCTGGTTAGAGCAAAAAATCCACCACGCCGTGGATATAGAACAATAACAAGAGCAAGAAAGACACCAAGACGAGAAGAGATAAACTTACACAATAATAAAGATACTAAGACGAGAAGTGATAAACTTACGCAACAATAAAGACACTAAGACGAGAAGAGATAAACTTACACCACAATAAAGACACCAAGACGAGAAGAGATAAACTTACACCACAATAAAGACACCAAGACGAGAAGAGATAAACTTACACCACAATAAAGACACCAAGACGAGAAGAGATAAACTGACACAACAATAAAGACACCAAGACGAGAAGAGATAAACTTACACAACAATAAAGACACCAAGACGAGAAGAGATAAACGTACACAACAATAAAGACACCAAGACGAGAAGAGATAAACTGACACAACAATAAAGACACCAAGACGAGAAGAGATAAACTTACACAACAATAAAGACACCAAGACGAGAAGAGATAAACGTACACAACAATAAAGACACCAAGACGAGAAGAGATAAACTTACACCACAATAAATACACCAAGACGAGAAGAGATAAACTTACACAACAATAAAGACACCAAGACGAGAAGAGATAAACGTACACGATGCGGAAAAGGAATTTCTTTAACCCGATTGACGTCATTTGAATTCATTGAAGACGCTTTGATGGCTTGTCTGGCAATAACAAGAAACAACTGGAAAAAATATTTTAAAAAAAAACACCTGAAAATGTTCCAACTCTTCATAAAAAAGAATATAGCTAAAAATGTCAATTCTCCCCTGGTTCTTGGAAAGTGTTATTTTCATTGACAAATCATGAAAGTAAGAAAGGATAAGGTAGAGAAACGACACGCGGATGAATTAGAAAAAAAAAACCGGATCAAATAGTGTTGCCAGGTAGATGGGCTTTCTCTAAGATTTTTTTTTGAAACAAATTTGGAAGTTAAAAAGCCAAAACGTGTATTGAGAGTATAAAGTAAGTTCTTACAAACATTTACTCAGTGCATAAAGTTCTTTTTTTTCCTGAGGAAAAAAATAATAAAAATGAAAAGATTTATGGGAATTTTGAACACTGTAATTCCCAATAATGTTTTCATAAAAAATGGAAGATTTGTAAACTGAGAAAGCTTTACTAAAAATGTTTTTGAAATGATTTCCAGCTTCATCTTCACGCCTGCTAGCAGACTCGTATATTAGCGAAATTTTGCGTCACAAACCTGTTGAAGAAGGTTTTAGGTTTGTACTTTTTTTTGCATCAGTTTCAATACAGGATTTGTTGATGATCGTTCAGAAAGTGTGAATAACTTCTTTTTCTGAAAGTCAGTGCCTCTAGCTAAGATATAAGACGTGTCATTCTAGTTTGAATATTAAGACGACGCTTTACTTTCCAGGTCTAATTTAAGAATGCACAGTCTCTATCACTTTGGAACACGCCAGTCTAAAGATGTAGACTCGAGTCAACTCTCGGACTGGAGCCTCTTTAAAGACTCGACTTGCACTCGAAGGTGAAGACTAGCGGCTCGACTCGGCTTGCGATTTGACGTCATTTAAGCTATCGACTGTACTGCTTTACACAGTAACGGTATTTGTAAGACAAATCATGCTTCAAAGATTTCATTACTCTATGTACTGTCGGACATATCTAACTTGAATCTAGGATTTGTGTGGCCTTACCTAGTGTACATCTATTCATTATACAAGTATAGTAATCTGTTTATTTTAAACAGAGAAATTAAACAGAGAAATGAGGCTCAGGGAAAACAAAAAGTTTGCGGACAGCAATTCTCAGAGCAGACATGCACCAGAACGTCAAGGACTTGTATCAGTAAACCTTAACACGAAACTACCATCCTCGTATTATCATACACATTTCAAAGACAAGGAAATATTGCTTTGAGGTTAAGAGCGATAATTGACGTTTTGGACATATGTAACGACTTTCAGAATATAAGAGGAATGTCCGCCTGTTTCTGTCGTTGCAAACAGAAGGGCTGACAACAGAGGAACGAGGAGAAGAAAATACAGACTAACAGATGCCGGTTGTATGCTCAAGATTAATTCTGTATTTCTAATGCTGGGATATTAATTCTGTATTTCTAATGCTGGGAGATTACTTCTGTATTTCTAATGCTGGGAGATTAATTCTGTATTTCTAATGCTGGGAGATTACTTCTGTATTTCTAATGCTGGGAGATTAATTCTGTATTTCTAATGCTGGGAGATTACTTCTGTATTTCTAATGCTGGGAGATTAATTCTGTATTTCTAATGCTGGGAGATTAATTCTGTATTTCTAATGCTGGGAGATTAATTCTGTATTTCTAATGCTGGGAGATTAATTCTGTATTTCTAATGCTGGGATATTAATTCTGTATTTCTAATGCTGGGATATTAATTCTGTATTTCTAATGCTGGGATATTAATTCTGTATTTCTAATGCTGGGTCGGCCTTTGTCCTAGTAGCCCTGCTAAAAATCACATTGTGCCTGCTATGAAGATCACCAAGAGAATGTGGGATAGAGTACTGTGGGAAAGTAGGCAGAGTAATACGGGAAAATAGAGGAGTATTATGGTGAAAGAATGCGAAAAAATAGGACATAGATGGGACATAGTTAGGAGAGAGTCTTGCAGGAGCGTCCCTTATTAGACAGTACTGCGGGAAATTATAGTAGAGAGCTGCTGGAAAGTGGGACAGATTACCCCTGGAAATTAGGATAGACAGCTGCTGGAAAGTGGGACAGACTACCAATTCAGCCATTTGCATGTCCCTTGCGGAACTTTGCCTCCCTAATAGTACTCCTGTAGGCCTCTTGGTTGTAAGTAAGATGGCCTGCTGCTGATGCATCCATTTGAAGATTATCAACGATGTCTTGCAGCCGTCTTCCCTTGGTCTTCCTCTCTTTCTTTTTCCCAATATGTACCCTTCGAAGAAGGTCTTCTCTAAATTATCATGACGTTTAATGTGCCCAAAATATTTCAGTGTTCTGTCTGACCTTCCAGATTAGGATTTCCAGTATGTTTACAGAAAGTAGTTTACTATTACTTTCCTTCTAGACAGACTACAGCTGAAAAGTAATGCGGCAATGCTACACAACTGTCTGATATTTGTCATTACTATTTTGTTATTTCATGTATTTGGCAATACTGTTTTCTGCCATCTCATATACATATATGGAAATAATACTGAATTAAATGTCTCTTATAAGCAATATTATTTGTATGTTCGACTATACTGGAATTAAAGTTAAAGCACAGGAGACCAAGACCCTACCTTGTAGCCTGGGATTCATATCTAGAAGCTAAATGTGTCTCTACAACAGTCTGGTGAAACATGTAGGATACATGTCATCCATGGTAATGACGGGAAGTAGGTTATCAGACACGCTCAAAGCACACCGAACATGTTCTTCTTAACGTCTCAAGCACCTGAAGACAGCCATGACAACTGTATGTCACTGTAACATATGGTCTAACGTCTCCAGCACCTGGAGACAGCCATGACAGCTGTCTGTCATTGTAACATATGGTCCAGAAACGTTACATGTTTCTCCGACTTTAAGTTAAAGCTCATCTAGAGAATACGATGTTAATGCTTATATTTTCCTTGACCTGTCGGCACGCTAGAGGGTGATGTGGTCAGCACTATAGAATGTGATGTGGTCGGCACACTAGAGGGTGATGTGGTCAGCACGATAGAATGTTATGTGGTCGGCACACTAGAGGGTGATGTGGTCAGCACGATAGAATATGATGTGGTCGGCACGCTAATGGGTGATGTGGTCGGCACACTAGAGTGTGATGCGGTCGGCACGATAGAATATGATGTGGTCGGCACTCTAATGGGTGATGTGGTCGGCACACTAGAGTGTGATGCGGTCGGCACGATAGAATGTGATGTGGTCGGCACACTAATGATTGATGTGGTCGGCACACTAGAGGGTGATGTGGTCGGCACACTAGAGGGTGATGTGGTCGGCACACTAGAATGTGATGTGGTCGGCACACTAGAATGTGATGTGGTCGGCACACTAGAATGTGATGTGGTCGGCACACTAGAATGTGATGTGGTCGGCACACTAGAATGTGATGTGGTCGGCACACTAGAATGTGATGTGGTCGGCACACTAGAATGTGATGTGGTCGGCATCATGCCCGGAGACCTTTTCTTTCCCCAACTCCAGAAGAAACTGGGTGGGTACACATTTCTACAACTAGGTTACCAGGTCGCCCTCAGGCAGGGTTCGAGCCACAAACCTTCGTCTTTAGAGTCTAGTGCAATAACCTCTTCGCCAGTCAGAAGTGATCGTGAGTTACTAAACATATTACCCAGACATCAAGGCACTCACTACCCCTCGAACCTGGCAGTAAGGCAGCGATGAATGTTATTCGGTGCTTTACAATCCACAAGGAAAAAAAAAAGCAAGTCAAAATGAGCTTGAAAATAGTATCAGGGGGAAAGATTACTTTAATACAAAGATAAGAAAAGTTGGCGAAGCTATCACGAATTTTTTTTTTAAAGATGCAATCTTCAAGTCTCGCAGCCATTTCACGATAAAAGCATCCATTGTGATTTCTGTCTCCGCCGTTATTTCTATTCGAGATCAGAACAAGTTCATATGCGCAAATATTTGCTGACTGTGATGTACAGATATCATCCAAGCATCTCACAAAACGCCTGGTCTCTCCTTCTATTCTTGGCATACACTGATTAACGACTATTTGTATTCTCGTTAATATTCTTGTATCCGTCGTCCTCTCGAGAGTCGTGTTGTTCTTGGCTGGGGAGATTTCATGTGAAAACTTATGAGGGGGGGGGGGTGGGTTAGTGATTATAACGTTTTCTGATAAGAAAAAAAAATCCCATGTGATTACTTCTTCTGTCACAAAGACGATGTGATCATCAAGAGATATCTCACATTTTCATTTCGTTCACCCTCCCCCCTCTCTCGCCATTTTCTCGCTGTGTTTGAGGTCATCTTCGTGTGTGCCTCTGTCTGTGTGTGTGTGTGTGTGTGAGAGAGAGAGAGAGAGAGAGAGAGAGAGTGAATATGAGAGTATTCGAAGAGTGATAACACTTTGAGGCACAAGGGAAATCTGTATGAAGTATTTTGATGATGATGATGATGATGATGACGATGACGACAACGATGATGACGATGACGATGATGGGTCTCTACAGACAAGTTAGGTACAGAATCTGCACAACTTGACTCGCTGCTTTATGTTAGATTTTTTTATACCAGACTTACAGGAAGATCTCTAGCACAGGACAAAGACTTACAGGAAAATCTCTAGCACAGGACAAAGACTTACAGGAAAATCTCTAGCACAGGAAGTAGACTTACAGGAAGATCTCTAGCACAGGAAGTAGACTTACAGGAAGATCTCTAGCACAGGACGAAGACTTACAGGAAGATCTCTAGCACGGGACGAAGACTTATAGGAAAATCTCTAGCACAGGACGAAGACTTATAGGAAAATCTCTAGCACAGGACGCAGACTTACAGGAAAGTCGCTAGCACAGGACAAAGACTTACAGGAAAATTTCTAGCACAGGATGTAGACTTATAGGAAAATCTCTAGCACAGGATGTAGACTTACAGGAAAATCTCTAGCACAGGACGTAGACTTACAGGAAAATCTCTAGCACAGGACGTAGACTTACAGGAAAATCTCTAGCACAGGACGTAGACGTACAGGAAAATCTCTAGCACAGGTCGAAGTTGCCAGCTTGTTTAGGTCACCATGTCAGAGACACGTGTTTCCATCTACACACCCTAAATATTTTTTTATTTCATGAATATATAAAAGGCATTCATATCAATAATATTAACATATATGTAGAATAACACATCTGATGGACGTTATTATATGTAAACGAAGTGAACTGAATACATCAGAACAGCTTATCTCAAACTAGGTAAAAAAATCAAACTGGCCGAATATCTCTATCATTGTAACCAAGGATGCTTCTGGGTGGTTGCTACAGTCAGATCAGGAAGAGAGTGATCATAAAAGCAGCTTTGTTCATCTATCTTATGTCAGTCAATGGGGGGAGGGGAGGGGGGCGTTCAATAGTTTAGTTAGTTGGCGCTCGATAATATCTATCTATCTATCTATCTATCTATCTATCTATCTATCTATCTATCTATCTATCTATCTATCTATCTATCTATCTATCTATCTATCTATCTATCCGGCCAGCCGCCCGCCCATCCATCCATCCATCCATCCATCCATCCATCCATCCATCTATCTATCTATCTATCTATCTATCTATCTATCTATCTATCTATCTATCTATCTATCTATCTATCTATCTATCTATCTATCCTGTCTGTGTCTGTTTGTCTGTCTGTCTTCTGTCTCACCACTGCCCCTGTATACATCTGTATATCACTATCTGGTAACAGCGTACATACAATTCAAAGCAAAACAAAATAAAACAGAAATGACAAAACACAAGTCAGACACAATATACAGATTACATATTTGTAAGAAAGTTACAAAAGACAGAAAACAGACAAGGAAAAGACGCTGACGTCGGCGCAGTTATAACTGTATCGCAAAAACAGTTACTACAAGACAAACATTTATCAAAAAACTACTTTTTCTCTAGCTGCTATTTTGTACTTACATAGACAAACATCTGTTTCTGAAGAGGATTTATCAGCTCGCCATGAAGTGTTGCCAATTTGGGGAGAAAGTATCCTCAGAAAGTGTTTATATGAAAGAAATAATTCAAAAGATATCTTGAAAGAACAGATATGATGAGGCGCAATCTTATATCAAGATTGCGGAGTTACGCGAAGTCTGGTCTTGTCTTGTTCTGTCGTGTCTGTCTCTCTGGGTCTGATAAGAAAATAAAATTACTGCTGGTATCTAGACACTGATGATTCATCTTCAACATCGTTCACGTTATCTGCTTTGTGTAATTATGAGTATCAAAATGGTGTTTAAGCCAAGAAATTTCAATTCTTTCAAATAAGACAATACTTTTCGTTGATGGGCTTAAGTTAAAAAACAAACAAACAAACAAACAAAAAACTTTAAGACCTGCCCATTCTGCAGGGATGTAGTCTTCATATTTCGTGATAAGATTCGCAGATACATTAAAGGTGAGGTTTTTTTTTAAGAAAGAGTTATATTTTATACATGAGTTATATTTTATATACGAGTTATATTTTTTGCAAGAGTTGTATTTGAATTACGCAAGATTCGAACTTTTCGTAAGATTTATACATTACAGAAAATTTCTAACTGATGTAAGATTTGAACTTTATGCATCATTCATGCTTTATTAAAGATTCAGAATTCATGAAAAAGTTATATCTTTGATTATGATGATGCTGGAATCACTTTTTCTGGCTTGTAATACGGATAAACGGAGGTGGTCCATGTTTCAGTTTCACGAAAAGATAGAAATGGTGAGGAAAACGGGCAGGAAGGAGAGTGGTAGAAAATAAGATGAGCACATATAAACGGAGAATTCAAATTTCAAACATTTATGGGTGAACCCAATATGAAAGCTGCGACTGCTTACTTAGGCGGAGCTGACTTAGGTCCGCGGGCCGGTGTTTCCCCAGCACCGATTTACAGTGATAAAACTGAAAGTGACCGTTACATGAGAAAGAAATGTACAAGTCTAAACCTCGTAACTAGACGTTTACTATTCGAAATTGAGAACCATTTATATATACATATTTATTTTCAAATCTTCCATGATTTTTATATTCATTAACTCCGGCGTCGCTTTTAACAATAATCCGCTCTCGTTACGTTTCACTGAATAACGTAAGTTAGCACAACGGACAACTTTCTGTGTGTTTTTAAATTCTTTGTAAAATCTGTGCAGTTTCTCCTGTGAAAGAAGCCATATACTTCACTGTACAATTCAAATATTTCTTACAATTCCATGTCATTACAGACTCGACCACCAAGACCAGCTTACGTATTTAGAAATAATATTTTCTAAGTCTTTTACATTGTAATCTTCGTAGAGTGAAAGTAGTTAATAGGTTAGTGAGAGTAGGTGGTAGGTTAGTGAGATTAGGTGGTAGGTTAGTGAGAGTAGGTGGTAGGTTAGTGAGAGTAGGTGGTAGGTTAGTGAGAGTAGGTGGTAGGTTAATAAGAGTAGGTGGTAGGTTAATAAGAGTAGGTGGTAGGTTAATAAGAGTAGGTGGTAGGTTAGTAAGAGTAGGTGGTAGGTTAATAAGAGTAGGTGGTAGGTTAATAAGAGTAGGTGGTAGGTTAATAAGAGTAGGTGGTAGGTTAATAAGAGTAGGTAGTAGGTTAATAAGAGTAGGTGGTAGGTTAGTAAGAGTAGGTGGTAGGTTAGTAAGAGTAGGTGGTAGGTTAATAAGAGTAGGTGGTAGGTTAATAAGAGTAGGTGGTAGGTTAGTAAGAGTAGGTGGTAGGTTAATAAGAGTAGGTAGTAGGTTAATAAGAGTAGGTGGTAGGTTAATAAGAGTATCTATCTGCCTGCCTGCCCTCCCGCCCGCCCATCCATCCATCCATCCATCCATCCATCCATCCATCCATCCATCCATCCATCCATCCATCCATCCATCCATCTATCTATCTATCTATATCTATCTATCTATCTATCTATCCTGTCTGTGTCTGTTTGTCTGTCTGTCTTCTGTCTCACCACTGCCCCTGTATACATCTGTATATCACTATCTGGTAACAGCGTACGTACAGTTCAAAGCAAAACAAAATAAAACAGAAATGACAAAACACAAGTCAGACACAATATACAGATTACATATTTGTAAGAAAGTTACAAAAGACAGAAAACAGACAAGGAAAAGACGCTGACGTCGGCGCAGTTATAACTGTATCGCAAAAACAGTTACTACAAGACAAACATTTATCAAAAAACTACTTCTGGGACTACTTTTTCTCTAGCTGCTATTTTGTACTTACATAGACAAACATCTGTTTCTGAAGAGGATTTATCAGCTCGCCATGAAGTGTTGCCAATTTGGGGAGAAAGTATCCTCAGAAAGTGTTTATATGAAAGAAATAATTCAAAAGATATCTTGAAAGAACAGATATGACGAGGCGCAATCTTATATCAAGATTGCGGAGTTACGCGAAGTCTGGTCTTGTCTTGTTCTGTCGTGTCTGTCTCTCTGGGTCTGATAAGAAAATAAAATTACTGCTGGTATCTGGACACTGATGATTCATCTTCAACATCGTTCACGTTATCTGCTTTGTGTAATTATGAGTATCAAAATGGTGTTTAAGCCAATAAATTTCAATTCTTTCAAATAAGACAATACTTTTCGTTGATGGGCTTAAGTTAAAAAAAAAACAAACAAACAAACAAACAAAAAACTTTAAGACCTGCCCATTCTGCAGGGTCGTAGTCTTCATATTTCGTGATAAGATTCGCAGATACATTAAAGGTGGGGTTTTTTTTTTAAAGAAAGAGTTATATTTTATACATGAGTTATATTTTATATACGAGTTATATTTTTTGGAAGAGTTGTATTTGAATTACGCAAGATTCGAACTTTTCGTAAGATTTATACATTACAGAAAATTTCTAACTGATGTAAGATTTGAACTTTATGCATCATTCATGCTTTATTAAAGATTCAGAATTCATGAAAAAGTTATATCTTTGTATATGATGATGCTGGAATCACTTTTTCTGGCTTGTAATACGGATAAACGGAGGTGGTCCATGTTTCAGTTTCACGAAAAGATAGAAAGAGTGAGGAAAACAGGCAGGAAGGAGAGTGGTAGAAAATAAGATGAGCACATATAAACGAAGAATTCAAATCTCAAACATTTATGGGTGAACCCAATAAGAAAGCTGCGACTGCTTACTTAGGCGGAGCTGACTTAGGTCCGCGGGCCGGTGTTTTCCCAGCACCGATTTACAGTGATAAAACCGAAAGTGACCGTTACATGAGAAAGAAATGTACAAGTCTAAACCTCGTAACTAGACGTTTACTATTGTTAATTGAGAACCATTTATATATACATATTTATTTTCAAATCTTCCATGAGTTTTATATTCATTAACTCCGGCGTCGCTTTTAACAATAATCCCCTCTCGTTACGTTTCACTGAATAACGTAATTTAGCACAACGGACAACTTTCTGTGTGTTTTTAAATTCTTTGTAAAATCTGTGCAGTTTCTCCTGTGAAAGAAGCCATATACTTCACTGTACAATTCAAATATTTCTTACAATTCTCTGTCATTACAGACACGACCACCAAGACCAGCTTAAGTATTTAGAAAGAATATTTTCTAAGTCTTTTACATTGTAATCTCTATTGCTTCGTAGAGTGAAAGTAGTTAATAGGTTAGTGAGAGTAGATGGTAGGTTAGTGAGATTAGATCGTAGGTTAGTGAGAGTAGGCGGTAGGTTAGTGAGAGTAGATGATAGGTTAGTGAGAGTAGATGATAGGTTAGTGAGAGTAGATCGTAGGTTAGTAAGAGTAGATGGTAGGTTAGTGAGAGTAGGTGGTAGGTTAATAAGAGTAGGTGGTAGGTTAATAAGAGTAGGTGGTAGGTTAGTAAGAGTAGGTGGTAGGTTAGTGAGAGTAGGTGGTAGGTTAATGAGAGTAGGTGGTAGGTTAATAAGAGTAGGTGGTAGGTTAATAAGAGTAGGTGGTAGGTTAGTGAGAGTAGGTAGTATGTTAGAAATAATAAGCAGCAAGTTAGTGTCAGTAGGTAGAAAAGTTACTAAGAGTAGATGGTAGGTTATTAGGAGTATGTGGTAGGTTATTAGGAGTATGTGGTAGGTTATTAGGGGTATGTGGTAGGTTAATACGAGTAGATGGTAGGTTACTGAGAGCAGTTAGTAGGTTATTAGGAGTATGTGATAGGTTAATAAGAGTAGATGGTAGGTTATTAGGAGTATGTGGTAGGTTAATAAAAGTAGATGGTAGGTTATTAGGAGTATGTGGTAGGTTAATAAGAGTAGATAATAGGTTATTAGGAGTATGTGGTAGGTTAATAAGAGTAGATAATAGGTTATTAGGAGTATGTGGTAGGTTACTGAAAGCAGATGGTAGCTTATTAGTAGTATGTGGTAGGTTAATAAGAGAGGATGTTAGGTTAGTGAGAGTAGGTGGTAGGTTAGTAAGATTAGGTGGTAGGTTAGTAAGAGTAGGTGGTAGGTTAGTGAGAGTAGGTGGTAGGTTAGTGAGAGTAGGTGGTAGGTTAGTAAGAGTAGGTGGTAGGTTAGTAAGAGTAGGTGGTAGGTTAGTAAGAGTAGGTAGTAGGTTAGTAAGAGTAGGTAGTAGGTTAGTAAGAGTAGGTGGTAGGTTAGTAAGAGTAGGTGGTAGCTTAGTAAGAGTAGGTGGTAGGTTAGTAAGATTAGGTGGTAGGTTAGTAAGAGTAGGTGGTATGTTAGTAAGAGTAGGTGGTAGGTTAGTAAGAGTAGGTAGTAGGTTAGTAAAAGTAGGTGGTAGGTTAGTAAGAGTAGGTAGTAGGTTAGTAAGAGTAGGTAGTAGGTTAGTAAGAGTAGATGGTAAGTTAGTAAGAGTAGGTGGTAGGTTAGTAAGAGTAGGTGGTAGGTTAGTAAGAGTAGATGGTAAGTTAGTAAGAGTAGGTGGTAGGTTAGTAAGAGTAGGTGGTAAGTTAGTAAGAGTAGGTGGTAGGTTAGTAAGAGTAGGTGGTAAGTTAGTAAGAGTAGGTGGTAGGTTAGTAAGAGTAGATGGTAAGTTAGTAAGAGTAGGTAGTAGGTTAGTAAGAGTAGATGGTAAGTTAGTAAGAGTAGGTGGTAGGTTAGTAAGAGTAGGTGGTAGGTTAGTAAGAGTAGGTAGTAGGTTAGTAAGAGTAGATGGTAAGTTAGTAAGAGTAGGTGGTAGGTTAGTAAGAGTAGGTGGTAGGTTAGTAAGAGTAGGTAGTAGGTTAGTAAGAGTAGGTAGTAGGTTAGTAAGAGTAGGTGGTAAGTTAATAAGAGTAGGTGGTAGGTTAGTAAGAGTAGATGATAGTAGGTTAGTAAGAGTAGGTGGTAGTTTAATGAGAGTAGGTTTTAGGTTTAATGAGAGTATATGGTAGGTTAGTAATAATAGGTGTTAGGTTAGTAAGAGTATGTGGTAGGTTAGTGAGAGCAAGTGGTTGTCTAGTGATAGTAGTTGGTAGGTTTAGTGAGAGTATATGGTAGGTTAGTAATAGTAGGTGTTAGGTTAGTTTAGAGCCGGTGGTAGTTTAGTAAGTGGTAGGTTAGTGAGAGTAAGTGGTAGATTAGTAAAAGTAGGTGGTAGGTTAGTTAGAATAGATGGTATTTAGTAAGACCAGTTGGTTTGTTAGTGAGAGTAGATGGTACGTTAGTCAGAGCATTTGATAGGTTAGTGAGATCTACAGAAGTGTTAGGTTTAGTGAGCAGAAGCTGAAAACAATGAATTTTCGGCAGTAATATTCACTCATGATGGTGTGTATGTGTGTATGCGTGTGTGCTTGTGTATGTGTATGCGTGAGCGCTATATACGTGTGTGTGTTTTAATCAGGTAGCAAATTTGAACTCACCGATATTGTTGTCTGACGATAGCAAAGTTTAAATACGACCTTGAACAAAATAGAGGAGAGCGCACATTTTCATTTCTTTTCTCGTCATTTCCTCCACAGATAACCCATAATATAACATGAAACGCGGCTCGCGAGTTTTACACAAATTAGACGAGGATGAAAACGACAAAGAGATCTATTCAAACAGCGAAAGTTGTTTATGTCGAAATTAACACTGTTTCACCGTCTGGAAGTGACAATACAGTATTTACTACCAGTATTTTCCTGCAACCCGCTCTGGGGTTGGCGATATTTTCAAGTATTTCAATGAGTCTTTCAGTGTATTTTAACGACATATATCTACCTTATGTTTATTTATTTTTGTTTCTGAAAAAACAATTTAATGAAAACTTCTTCTCAGATTCGGTTAAAAAAAAGACGATTAAGGATGTACAAGATTTGTTAGCACAAACATCGACCCCTTCGCACAGTTACCTTCCAGGTTGATGAAGTTTTATTGCCTCATCAATTTCTTTCTTTATTCTGATGTCAGTCTCATTACGAGATGTAGCTTGAATGCCAGTATTTATGCCGAGATTTAGTGGGGCCATTCTTGCCTTCACTTCTTGTGCAGCGCTTTGTTATTGTTGTTGTTGTTGTTGTTGTTGTTGTGTTGTTGTTGTGTCCTGCATTACAATACACAGTGGTACCCGTCTAAAGGTAAGTACATAATATAGCTCTTTCTCCTTCTCTCTCTCCCTCTCTCTCTCTCTCTCTCAGAATGTCGCACAGACCCTGCATTCTTCACCCATCCATCCATCCATCCATCCATCCTACCTGCAAATCTATCTATCTATTATCTATCTATCTATCTATCTGTCTGTCTGTCTGTCTGTCTGTTGCTAAGATGACCTAGAACATCTAAATCAAAACAGGTTAAGTTGAAGGACACGATCTGATCATGTTAGCGGCAATAATTACTTTATTTTTTTTTTAGGTCGGGTCAAAGACCTGTTGTTTAAAGTGCCTCCAACAATTTGTTCACTGAAATGAACTTAACATCAAAAGTGGGTTGTCTACACGGAACTCTCAGTTGATCTACATTTTATCCATGAAACAGAACAATTGTGGAGCTACGTTTACCTAAGAGTCAGTTTTAATTGGCTCTCGAACTTTGATGGACCAGTCGCAGGTCAAATAAGGGCAGTTTGTTTTTGATGAAATGATTGTTTTTCAAAACATACTTTCAGGGAAAAAAAAATCTGTCTCATACAAAAACAAATCTTTCACATATACACACAGATCGTTCACATATAGAAAGAAGTCTTTCACATATGGAAACATCTTTCACATATAGAAAGAAACCAATCTTTCACACACAGAAACAGATCTTTCACATGCAGAAACAAATCTTTCAGATACATTAACAAATCTTCCTTACACAGAAACAAATCTATCTGACAAAGACACAACAAAACGCCCTTAATTCAGCCTCAAACTAGAGCAACGGAAAGAGAAAAACTGACGTGTGTCGATTTTTTCCTCCAAGAAGATATAGACTTAGATAAAAACTGACGTGTGTTGATTTTTTCCTCCAAGAAGATATAGACTTGGATAAAAACTGACGTGTGTCGATTTTTTCCTCCAAGAAGATATAGACTTGGATAAAAACTGACGTGTGTCGATTTTTTCCTCCAAGAAGATATAGACTTGGATAAAAACTGACGTGTGTCGATTTTTTCCTCCAAGAAGATATAGACTTAGATAAAAACTGACGTGTGTCGATTTTTTCCTCCAAGAAGATATAGACTTAGATAAAAACTGATTGAAACGAGATATGAGTTGACTGAAATAAAGGATTAATTCTTTGTGCTAAAAAACTACTTATTGGTCATGGAGGTAACATTGGAGTTTTCATTTTATACAGAATATAATGCATTTTAAATACCAGCATACCTTCTTATGTTTTGGAAGATAAAATTATTAATTACAATAATAACAATAACAGCGTTTTTACTCCTAGAAATTTTTTTTTAATGGAAATTTTAACATATTGTGAACTTTCCATCATCTTCTTCTTCTTCTTCTTCGTTCGCACTGTCTGTCTATATCTGCAGTCCTGTCTCTTGGATAAATTTCACTGTTTTTTGTAACTCATGTAAGGAACCGTAGAGCTTATCTTCTTTAGTGGTTTCACTTGGCCAGTAATTATTTCTCAGTGTCTCGTAGTTGATGCAGTTCTGGAGGATATGTTCCACGGTTTGGGGCACCTGGGCACATGTACATAGATTAGTAGTACCAACCTTAAACTTTGTATACATATGACTTCGGAGTCGGCTGTGTCCTGTTCGGAGACGGAAGATGGTGACTTGTTCCTTTCTGTTTAGCATGTGATAGTCATCATGTGGTGGTGTTTGTGGCTTCCTGTAGGTTTTTATCATGCTTTTCTTCTGATTATAGGTGACTGGTATGTCTGGTTGCTCCATTTCAGTGCCCTCTTTGGCCAGATGGTCAGCTTTCTCATTGCCTGGTATCCCACAGTGGGAGGGAATCCACTGCAAAGTGACTCCATGTTGTAAGCCAATTTTTGACAAGGCATCCTTAAGGTCTGGTAGTTTGTTGCACTGAAGAGCCTCCAGTACTGATCTTGCATCTGTGAGAATTACTACAGGACATGTATCAATTCTGGAGTCTGATAGTTTTTCAACTGCAGCAATAATGCCCTAACTTCTGCATCAAAGTTGTTGCAGTATTTACCAGTGGGTATGGAAATCTTGTCAATGGTGTTGTTTGGATATTCAATATATGCTCCTGCCCCACCATTTTTTATGGCATTATGTGCAGATCCATCTGTATACACACGTATCCAGGTGTCACATGGATATTTGTCATCTAGAACACTAAGTGTGGCTATTGATCTTACAAGACTGCTCTGCATCTCACCATTCTGCACATCTTTCACTTCAGTCTGAATAGTTATTTGTGTATAATCTGCTTCTTTCCATGGTGTGCTCTGGTACAGATGATAATGGAGTGACTACAGTTGGAAGGTCAGGTATCAGCTTACGCATACGCTTGGCCTGATGAATGAAGCTGCTTCTTTTAAGCCGTCCTAATGCCAAGTTATTGAATCTCTCCTTCAGGGGATGGCTTACAGAGCTAAGGAATTTTTCTCCTGGTCATGACCTTTGTGTCTCTACGTTCCTTTAGCGGTTGAACACCAACTATTTTCTGCATTTCTACTATTGGTGTGGACCTCATGGCACCTGTGATAATCCGTAGTGACTGATTTTGAACCTTGTCTAGATTATGCAGCGTAGTGTTTGATGCTGTGCACCAAGATGTTGAGCCATATTCTAAATGTGGTAGAATACTTTGCTGATATACGTTCTTGAGGATTCTTTCACTAGCTCCCCATGTAGTCCCACTCAATTTTCTTAATATGGCTAGTTTTCTTCTGGCTTTTGCTTCTGCACTGTTGATGTGTTGCTTCCAGGTCAGTTTTGAGTCAAGAGTCACTCCTAAGTAAGTGGGTTGGTTGTCCATCCTTAAGGGTATTTCATTTACAAAGATCTTACCTGCTTTCTGTTTAGATGAGAGGGTGAACAGAGTGGTACTTGATTTCTCTGTGTTGATACTTACACACCATTTGTTTGTCCATGATGTCAAGATGTCTGCTGCTCTTTGGAGTCTCTGTGTAGCAACTGTCGCATATTCATCTGTACACCACATGACCAGATCATCTGCATACAGTGCTGCTTTGATTCCATAGGGAAGTTCCTTGACCAGGTCATTAATGAATACAAGGAATAGTGTAGGCGAAAGGACTCCTCCTTGTGGTACACCGTGTCGCAGAAGTACTTTCTGGCTTTTGTGTCCATCCATTACTACTCTAGCTCTTCTATTGTGTAAATAGGACTTTATCCAGTTGTACAGTCTTCCATTCACATTGCAGTTTCTTAGTTTCCACAACAGACCTTTTTTCCATACTTTATCAAAGGCTTTCTTCAGGTCTATCCACGCTGCTAGTACAAGGTTTTTCTCTTGGAATGCATCCTCAATCTCTTGAGAGAGATAGGTCACTTGATCTTCCGTACTGTAGTACTGCCTAAATCCTGCTTGTTGTGGAACGAGAAGGTTTTCACTTTCTAGGTACCATTTTAGCCTCAGGTCAATGATGCGTTCCATCGTTTTGCATAGGCAGCTAGTGAGACTGATTGGCCTGTAGCTGGAGGCAGTATCACTGTTTTTCCCTGGTTTTAGCAGTGGTACCATGCTTGCTTCCTTCCAGATTTGAGGTAACTTACCTGTGCTCCAGCACATATTGAAAATATCCAACAGCTTTCCCATTGCTGCCATTCCCAGGTTCTTGATCATACTTTCCATCATAATCTTGCCGAATAGTTTCTCTCATGGCTTACTACCAGTGAAGAGTTTGCATAACCGACCACATTAACGGCTGCAAATGTTTGTGATGCAAAGTTTAGGTAGAGTTCTTTCAATTTGTGTTTTCCCTTTTCACTTGTGGCCCCTGCTTCCTCTTCAGATGATGATGATGATGATGATGTGACCTTTCGCATAGATGCCGAGGCTTTTTTTTTCTTTCTTTATCTGTCATAACGTCTCTGTATGTCAGTTTCGGTCTGTCACATGGCAAGTGGCGGTGTAGATATTCCAAAGGATAGGGTTGTCACTCCTTCTGGTCACATACTCCAATCATCTCACTACATACTCCAATCATCTCACTACATATACCAGTCATCTCACTACATACTCCAACCATCTCACTACATATACCAGTCATCTCACTACATACTCCAATCATCTCACTACATATACCAGTCATTTCACTACATACTCAAACCATCTCACTACATATACCAGTCATCTCACTACATACTCCAACCATATCACTACATACACCAATCATCCCACTATATACTACAATCATCTCACTGCATACTACAATCATCTCACTACATATACCAGTCATCTCACTACATATACCAGTCATCTCACTACATATACCAATCATCTCACTACATACTACAATCATCTCACTACATATACCAGTCATCTCACTACATACTCCAACCATCTCACTACATATACCAGTCATCTCACTACATACTCCAATCATCTCACTACATATACCAGTCATTTCACTACATACTCCAATCATCTCACTACATATACCAGTCATCTCACTACATATACCAGTCATTTCACTACATACTCCAATCATCTCACTACATATACCAGTCATCTCACTACATACTCCAATCATCTCACTACATATACCAGTCATCTCACTACATACTCCAATCATCTCACTACATATACCAGTCATCTCACTACATACTCCAATCATCTCACTACATATACCAGTCATCTTACTACATACTCCAATCATCTCACTACATATACCAGTCATCTCACTACATATACCAATCATCTCACTACATATACCAGTCATCTCACTACATACTCCAACCATCTTACTACATATACCAGTCATCTTACTACATATACCATCCATCTCACTACATATACCAATCATCTCACTGCATAATACAATCATCTCACAACATATACCGGTCATCTCACTACATACTCAAACCATCTCACTACATATACCAATCATCTCACTACATACTCCAACCATATCACTACATACTCCAATCATCTCACTACATACTCCAATCATCTCACTACATACTCCAATCATCTCACTACATACTCCAATCACTACATACTCCAATCATCTCACTACATACTCCAACCATCTCACTACATACTCCAATCACTACATACTCCAATCATCTCACTACATACTCCAAACATCTCAATCTTAAGCTGTAGGTGTAAGTTACATCGTGGATGTAGAAAACGTGAACGCTTAGATGTGAAATCATTTTCTTTCACCAAGTTTTCAAACTACGGTCACATCAAAGAGGCTTTTCATATCGTTTGTCATCATCATCATCATCTGCTGATTTTATCCAACTCTTTCGTTCTTTTCTTCCAACTTATTACGTTTGGTGTATTTTTTATTAATGTGATTTACAAAATAATCAGAGCTTTGTCTCACTGAAATTTATCCATTATTCTCCTTTTCCTAAATTTTTACTTTCAGATACTTCTTTATATATCTTCTTTATATGTCTTCTTTATATGTCTTCTTTATATGTCTTCTTTCAAGTACTGGAGTTACCCCCCGCCCATTTCTTTGTCACACAAACGTTTTGAACATCCCCCATATCTTTTCATTGTTATGTTGTACCTCGTCCTGCCATAACATGCAGACTTACTTCCTGCCGAGACGGCCGCCCAACTCCATCTGCTTGACCTAATTTTAAATTCTATTTTGAGGTGAAGGAAAATATATGCACATAAATAAAAATAAAGAAAGAAAAAAAAAGGAAAAAAATCCAAATATTTAGAACTTCATCATCTTCGTCAGGAACAAAGCAAACTGTGTCAGTGTGTATGTTCTAGTTGTACAAGAAGATCACAGATGAAGTTACGAGGGGTGATTGATAAGTTCTCGGCATAAGGTACAACGGATTATCTGAGAACAACTTTTTGGGGTTATTTCTCAACATAGTCCCCTTGCAAGTTTATGCATTTAGTCCAGCGATCCTGGAGCATACGGATCCCTTCTTTGTAAAACTCATCATTTTGTGTCAGTAGAAAGTGGTCTACAGCCTGAATGACATCATCATCTGGAGCCAATTTGCCACGACTTAGCTCCTTTTTGAGTTTGGTAAACAGGTAATAGTCTGAAGGGGCCAAATCTGGGGAATAAGGAGGATGGAAGCCGCATTCATGAATGATAGCCATTGCCACCTCCGACTTACTGGAGCATTGTCTTGCTGAAAGATGACTCCTCTTGTCAATTTCTCTCGACGCTTGTCCTTCATTTCACCCACAGTTTCTTCACAAGATTAGCGTAATAGGCCCCGGTGACCATTCTGCCCTTCAGAAGATAATCTACCAATAGCACATCTTCCGAATCCCAAAAGATGGAAGCCATTACTTTGCCTGCAGACAGAACCACCCTTGCTTTCTTTGGAAGTGGGGATCCATGATGTTTCCACTGCTTTGACTGTTCTTTGGTTTCTGGTTGAAAATGACGAACCCAGGTCGTATCCATAGTCACAAATTGCTGAAGAAACTTTTCAGGATCTGCAGAAAAATGGCCAAGATTGTCTCTTGACATGTTGGGAAGCTGTCGCTTGTAATCATCTCCAAGAAGTTTCGGGACCCATTGAGCAGAGACCTTTGTCATTTGAAGATCATTGTGAATAATGGTATGAACAGGTTCCTGGGAGATGCCCAACTCAGTAGCAATGTACCGCTCAGTTATTCGTCGATCCTCCATTATCATGTCATGGATTCTGCCGGTGCTTTCATCGGTGGTTACCGATGTTGGTCTTCCTGGACGGGGATTATCTTCCAGATTCTCCCGTCCATGTTTGAATTGAGCTGCCCATTTCTTCACTGTGCTGTGAGAAGGGGCACTCTCCCCTAGAGTCTCCACCATGTTCTCATGGATCTCCTTCGATGATAAGCCCTTGATGCAGAGGTAGACTCCAATCACTACATACTCCAATCATCTCACTACATACTCCAATCACTACATACTCCAATCATCTCACTACATACTCCAATCACTACATACTCCAATCATCTCACTACATACTCCAATCACTACATACTCCAATCATCTCACTACATACTCCAATCATCTCACTACATACTCCAATCACTACATACTCCAATCATCTCACTACATACTCCAATCATCTCAATCTTAAGCTGTAGGTGTAAGTTACATCGTGGATGTAGAAAACGTGAACGCTTAGATGTGAAATCATTTTCTTTCACCAAGTTTTCAAACTACGGTCACATCAAAGAGGCTTTTCATATCGTTTGTCATCATCATCATCATCTGCTGATTTTATCCAACTCTTTCGTTCTTTTCTTCCAACTTATTACGTTTGGTGTATTTTTTATTAATGTGATTTACAAAATAATCAGAGCTTTGTCTCACTGAAATTTATCCATTATTCTCCTTTTACTTAATTTTTACTTTCAGATCTGTAACTATACTTCTTTATATATCTTCTTTATATGTCTTCTTTATATGTCTTCTTTATATGTCTTCTTTCAAGTACTGGAGTTACCCCCCGCCCATTTCTTTGTCACACAAACGTTTTGAACATCCTCCATATCTTTTCATTGTTATGTTGTACCTCGTCCTGCCATAACATGCAGACTTACTTCCTGCCGAGACGGCCGCCCAACTCCATCCGCTTGACCTAATTTTAAATTCTATTTTGAGGTGAAGGAAAACATATGCACATAAATAAAAATAAAGAAAGAAAAAAAAAGAAAAAAATCCAAATATTTAGAACTTCATCATCTTCGTCAGGAACAAAGCAAACTGTGTCAGTGTGTATGTTCTAGTTGTACAAGAAGATCACAGATGAAGTTACGAGGGGTGATTGATAAGTTCTCGGCATAAGGTACAACGGATTATCTGAGAACAACTTTTTGGGGTTATTTCTCAACATAGTCCCCTTGCAAGTTTATGCATTTAGTCCAGCGATCCTGGAGCATACGGATCCCTTCTTTGTAAAACTCATCATTTTGTGTCAGTAGAAAGTGGTCTACAGCCTGAATGACATCATCATCTGGAGCCAATTTGCCACGACTTAGCTCCTTTTTTGAGTTTGGTAAACAGGTAATAGTCTGAAGGGGCCAAATCTGGGGAATAAGGAGGATGGAAGCCGCATTCATGAATGATAGCCATTGCCACCTCCGACTTACTGGAGCATTGTCTTGCTGAAAGATGACTCCTCTTGTCAATTTCTCTCGACGCTTGTCCTTCATTTTCACCCACAGTTTCTTCACAAGATTAGCGTAATAGGCCCCGGTGACCATTCTGCCCTTCAGAAGATAATCTACCAATAGCACATCTTCCGAATCCCAAAAGATGGAAGCCATTACTTTGCCTGCAGACAGAACCACCCTTGCTTTCTTTGGAAGTGGGGATCCATGATGTTTCCACTGCTTTGACTGTTCTTTGGTTTCTGGTTGAAAATGACGAACCCAGGTCGTATCCATAGTCACAAATTGCTGAAGAAACTTTTCAGGATCTGCAGAAAAATGGCCAAGATTGTCTCTTGACATGTTGGGAAGCTGTCGCTTGTAATCATCTCCAAGAAGTTTCGGGACCCATTGAGCAGAGACCTTTGTCATTTGAAGATCATTGTGAATAATGGTATGAACAGGTTCCTGGGAGATGCCCAACTCAGTAGCAATGTACCGCTCAGTTATTCGTCGATCCTCCATTATCATGTCATGGATTCTGCCAGTGGTTTCATCGGTGGTTACCGATGTTGGTCTTCCTGGACGGGGATTATCTTCCAGATTCTCCCTTCCATGTTTGAATTGAGCTGCCCATTTCTTCACTGTGCTGTGAGAAGGGGCACTCTCCCCTAGAGTCTCCACCATGTTCTCATGGATCTCCTTCGATGATAAGCCCTTGATGCAGAGGTAGCGAATGACTGCTCAATGAGAAATTTTATCCATTTTCCCTTTTTCTGCCAACCCTTACCACTTCAATAGCCTGTAAAAAAAAAAAATTGGTTGCAGTTAATTTCTTGAAACTTGGTGTTTAATCTTGCATTAACCTGATCTACAAATGCACCTAACATCAACTGTGTGTTTCAAGTATTTATACCTTATGCTGAGAACTTATCAATCACCCCTCGTAGCGTTTCTTTCTTGGCTAAGTGACTCTAACAAAACTAACACCCCACGTTCATCTTTCTCTTGTACTGAAAACAACAAACTGAGCTAACAAAATCAGCGCAAATCAAGGACTGCATGGCAGCCTGATTGTGCCCGTCACTGTGCATGCCACCTGATGATGATTATCATGATAATGGCGGTGACAGATGGGACGAGAGCTCTTTCCTGTTTACGAGTACATTTATTCGCCTCCAAATTTTTTACTTTGAACAGAGCTCCCGGGCTGTTACAGTCTGTCAGCCTGGACAGTTACCCCTTTCAACACGTTCTGCGGTCACGAGACCAAATGTGTCACATTTGTCAGGTTTATAAAAGCGGTCAGAAAATGAATAGCCTGTCTGTCATCCGTCGCGTGTTGAAAATAAAAGCTATAAATCCTTGTTTTCGATTCTAGCTCCCACTACTGACATCTCCGCGTTATAAAAACAAGATGTCTCACTTTACCTTTGCTGCCATTGTCTTCGCTTTCAAAGCCGAAGAAGAGGCACGTGAAATGGTAATAAGATGTTACCTGTAACGCATACCTTTTCTACATTTCTCGTCGGCGTGACCTTTGCATACCTGTACATGTCGGAAAAGGCAGATAAAAGCAAATTTAGAATCAATAACTGAAAAGACCGTTCTTGTAGGAGATTAACCGCTAAAGTAGTTTTGATGAAAGTAATAGGTACTTGCTGATTTCTTTTTTTTTTCAAGGACTAGTAGCTTGAGTGGGCTAGTCGATAGTGACCTGCCTTTTCATGCGGAATTTTTTGGGTTCTTCTGACCTGCTATGTGTGACACTAGTATTGGGGAAAAACAGCCGTTGAAAGAAATGAGAGATTGCCACGACGAGGAACACTGGAGTGCAAAGTACACATGATTATTGGCTGATGATGGGAAGAAAGGATATCACGTGATTGTTAACGCTTAACATTAGAAAATTTGATCAAGCGACTGACTAGAAAAATAAATAAGTTACATTTAAAAACATTTTATATAAAATGACAGTAGAACCGAGAGCTACTGTAGGTAAAGAAACAACTGGTAGCCAGTGTAGGTAGAGTGAAAGAAACAACAAGTAAGCATTGTAGATGGACTGAAAGGAATAGCCAGTTTATAATGTAGATACAGTGAAAGAAACAACTGGTAGCTATTATAGATAAAGTGAAAGAAACAACCAGAAGTTGTTATAGACAAGGTTAAAGAAACAAGCAATGATTATTGTAGATAATGTGAAAGAAACAACCAGAAGTTGTTATAGACAAGGTGAAAGAAACAAGCAATGACTATTGTAGATAATGTGAAAGAAACAACCAGAAGTTGTTATAGACAAGGTGAAAGAAACAAGCAATGACTATTGTAGATAATGTGAAAGAAACAACCAGAAGTTGTTATAGACAAGGTGAAAGAAACAAGCAATGACTATTGTAGATAATGTGAAAGAAACAACCAGAAGTTGTTATAGACAAGGTGAAAGAAACAAAAGAATGACTATTGTAGATAATGTGAAAGAAACAACCAGAAGTTGTTATAGACAAGGTGAAAGAAACCAAAGAATGACTATTGTAGATAATGTGAAAGAAACAACCAGAAGTTGTTATAGACAAGGTGAAAGAAACAAGCAATGACTATTGTAGATAATGTGAAAAGACACAAGAATTAGCTGTTGTCGATAATGTAAAAGAAACAACCGGAATCTATTGCATAGTGAGAGAAACAATTAACAGCAAGGAGAAAATTTACATTTTTTTTTCCCATACATCTTGTCCTTCACTTCGCCACTGTCAAACTTCCAACATTCTCTTGTCATTGCCTGAAGGCTAAGACAGATTTCGCAAGCAAACTAAAACTAAAACGTCAGTTATTTAAAAAGCAAAGGATAACAGCCGGTCAGATATGATTGTTCACCCCAATATCAGACATGACACAATCATGATCAAGCTAATGGAATAGTCTAAATCTAAGATACAGACAAGGCACAATCATGATTGAACTAAGGGACAAGCCTAAATCTAAGATACAGACAAGGCACAATCATGATCGAACTAAGGGACAAGCCTAAATCTAAGATACAGACAAGGCACAATCATGATCGAACTAAGGGACAAGCCTAAATCTAAGATACAGACAAGGCACAATCATGATCGAACTAAGGGACAAGCCTAAATCTAAGATACAGACAAGGCACAATCATGATCGAACTAAGGGACAAGCCTAAATCTAAGATACAGACAAGGCACAATCATGATCGAACTAAGGGACAAGCCTAAATCTAAGATACAGACAAGGCACAATCATGATCGAACTAAGGGACAAGCCTAAATCTAAGATACAGACAAGGCACAATCATGATCGAACTAAGGGACAAGCCTAAATCTAAGATACAGACAAGGCACAATCATGATCGAACTAAGGGACAAGCCTAAATCTAAGATACAGACCGTGAACGTGATGAAGAACCCCGACTTCGGCCTTCTATTTGCTGAGAGTCGGCCTTCTATTTGCTGAGAGTTGGCTTTCTATTTGCTGAGAGTCGGCCTTCTATTTGCTGAGAGTCGGCCTTCTATTTGCTGAGAGTCGGCTTTCTATTTGCTGAGAGTCGGCCTTCTATTTGCTGAGAAACAAAGCTAAACTAACAGGAGCTGAAGTGAGAAGAAAGACAGTAGAAACAAAGCTAAAATAACAGCAGCTGAAGTGAGAACAAAGACAGTAGAAACAAAGCTAAACTAACAGGAACTGAAGTGAGAACAAAGACAGCAGAAACAAAGCTAAAATAACAGCAGCTGAAGTGAGAACAAAGACAGCAGAAACAAAGCTAAAATAGCAGCTGAAGTGAGAACAAAGACAGCAGAAACAAAGTTAAAATGGCAGCAGCTGAAGTGACAACACAGACAGCAGAAACAAAACTAAAATGGCAGCCACTGAAGTGAAGCAGTTGAACAACTAACATAGCACATTGTATATGCTATACACGCAGTCGCCACTGCAAGTCGCCAAAGAGAAAAGAAAACAAAGATAACAATGCTGGAAGCGAGCTTCTACAAGTAACAAAAACTACAATGTATATTAGGCAAACACTGAGAATATTTACACAATCTTATCTTGTTACAAGACAAACCTAGCTCTAGATATCAAAACCATCGATCTAGCTTCGGCCATGGCTATGCGAGTTGTGTAAGCAATTTGGAAATGACAGACGAAAGAGCATTGGAAAACTTTGCTGAAACTGCTGCACGTGATTCCTTTTGGCTGTGAAATGCAGACAGTAAGGCGCACAACAGACATATTAGCTTATCACGACTTCACAGACTAGTAGAGGAATGCTCCTTTTGTCAGACAAATCCTTACTTGATACTTTAATACATGGAAATTTAAAAGTGGCAGTTTGTCAAGCCTCGTATAACAATGGAGGTATGAAAGGTATGTATGCAGGGAAAAAATAAATCTGGGCGTGCGTGTATGAGAACAGCATAAGACAGGCTGTACACCTTTTTTAAAAGAGGGGATAAAGATTACATGCAAGAGAAGGAAAGAGGACAAATTAATGATAGTGTGAAATCCTGCCAGTGTTAAATAAATATGGCTCCCACTTTAGAGTCATGTTCGTGGAAGGGGTGGAGTTGGGGTGGGGGTGAGAATATCTAGAAATGTGTTTATCATGCGGTTATGCAGAAATGTGACATATTTTTCTGCATATTTTTCAGATGTCTGTGTAGATCTGAAATGTTTCTGTAGATGTCTGCGGTGCTTGCGTACAGATTTTCTAATGCTCATGTACATTTGTCTCATGTTTGTGTACACTGTGTATTTGAGATGTACATGTTTGACATTTCTGGATACATGTGCGTGTGTTTTTTTTCAATAATAGTGAGACATTCGCCTTTTGGCAGCTTGTGAGTCTACCTGGTGGAGCACAGACAGCATACATCAAATATATGTTCACGCACTTCATCAACATGACAAACATGATTGCTCTGTGAAATAGTTTTTATATTTTGTTTTTAAGATGAGTTTTTATGCTAGGAATGTAATAAACCTTTGCTCTCTTGTTGTATTAAGCCACCCGCAATCACGCGCACACCGATCTGTGATTAGTTGTATTTGTGTACAAGTTTTGTTTTTTTTTCATTTGAAGGAGGAAAATTGTTCTGGAAAATTGACTGATTTGAACTTTGTGACTGATTTTCCTGTTTTGAGATCAAATGCCACAGAATTAAGAACGAAATTGGATTATAATAGGTTCAGGTTACCTGTGTCAGATGAGTGGAAGTGTGCCTCACCGACTGTTAATCTTGAGACAGGTGAACACTTTCTCTTGTACTGGTCGCTCGCAGAACACAAAGAAAAGAAATGAAAACGAAAATCTAGCCACAAGGAGCCCCATCATGAACTTTTTTCTGTGATCAAAACCAGACTACGTTTTGAGACTCCCTACCCTCTCTTCTCCATCAAAAAAAGAAAGGTTGATTATCTTCTCACATCTCCAAAATAGTCCCTCGACTCTGTGCGAACTCTTTTCTCTTGAATAGTGAGGAAATTCCACCTTGAAAGACAGACAGAGTATGTATGTATGTGTGTATGTGTGTATAATGAGTGAGTGTTTAGAACAGTCCCTCGCTTCTGTTCCACTTTTTATTGGTCTCTGAAATTTTCCTCAAGTCTCAAGTTGTCAATGATATCATCAGAAACAAGATATCAACAAAAACAAGGTATCGTCGGCAACGCGATATCATCAGAAAGAAGGTGTCAAAAAGTTGTAAGTAATGAACTCACTTTTATTCTCTCCGCCGTCATATTTTCCTGGTTCCTCATTCTTGCTTTCAGAAGTCCAGTATTCGTTGCTGGATCGAATATTCCCAGGTGTGAATGTGGTAATCGATGTGGCTAAAACAAAATAACATGAAGATGCTGTTATTAGTTACAAGAATCTAAAATCCAAAGTTACATAAAGAGAGAATGAACTGGACGATTACGCCTGGAAAATGAATCACTTTACGAAAAGAATTAACGAAGTAATGATTACACAGGTTTTCTCTCTCTTCAACTGCAATGTTATGCTATTCCTTCTGTTGCTGACTGCAGAAATCCAGGACAACAACGAGGCAGACAGACGGGCAAAAGAAGGAAGACGAATACAACAGATTGATAGAAACACAAAATATGAACAAATAAATAGCTGGCTAATAGCCGTATATAACGACACATGGATACAACAACACCTCACAGAAAAAAACAAAGATGAATGTTAGAAACTCTCAGGAAATACCCCAGAGTTTGTCTTCTCAATGGGAACAGGACATTGCAGGCAGAGACACCATCTATACCACAAGCTTGAAGACTGGCCCAAACTGACCTATGTGCATGTGTCACAGATAAACAGACCCCCCCCCCCCCCAGATCACATCCTCCAGAATTGTCAGCTTCACAGCCTACTCAGGCGTAGAACCTGACCAGACCCCAGACCACCTACAAGCGGTAGAACCTGACCAGACCCCAGACCACCTACAAGCGGTAGAACCTGACCAGACCCCAGACCACCTACAAGCGGTAGAACCTGACCAGACCCCAGACCACCTACAAGCGGTAGAACCTGACCAGACCCCAGACCACCTACAAGCGGTAGAACCTGACCAGACCCCAGACCACCTACAAGCGGTAGAACCTGACCAGATCCCAGACCACCTACAAGCGGTAGAACCTGACCAGACCCCAGACCACCTACAAGCGGTAGAACCTGACCAGATCCCAGACCACCTACAAGCGGTAGAACCTGACCAGACCCTAGACCACCTACAGACGTAGAACCTGACCAGACCCCAGACCACCTACAAGCGGTAGAACCTGACCAGACCCCAGACCACCTACAGCCGTAGAACCTGACCAGACCCCAGACCACCTACAAGCGGTAGAACCTGACCAGACCCCAGACCACCTACAGCCGTAGAACCTGACCAGACCCCAGACCACCTACAGCCGTAGAACCTGACCAGACCCTAGACCACCTACAAGCGGTAGAACCTGACCAGACCCCAGACCACCTACAGCCGTAGAACCTGACCAGACCCCAGACCACCTACAGCCGTAGAACCTGACCAGACCCTAGACCACCTACAAGCGGTAGAACCTGACCAGACCCTAGACCACCTACAAGCGGTAGAACCTGACCAGACCCTAGATCACCTACAAGCGGTAGAACCTGACCAGACCCTAGACCACCTACAGCCGTAGAACCTGACCAGACCCTAGATCACCTACAGCCGTAGAACCTGACCAGACCCTAGATCACCTACAAGCGGTAGAACCTGACCAGACCCTAGACCACCTACAAGCGGTAGAACCTGACCAGACCCTAGATCACCTACAGCCGTAGAACCTGACCAGACCCTAGATCACCTACAGCCGTAGAACCTGACCAGACCCTAGATCACCTACAAGCGGTAGAACCTGACCAGACCCCAGACCACCTACAAGCGGTAGAACCTGACCAGACCCTAGATCACCTACAGCCGTAGAACCTGACCAGACCCTAGACCACCTACAAGCGGTAGAACCTGACCAGACCCTAGACCACCTACAGCCGTAGAACCTGACCAGATCCTAGACCACCTACAAGCGGTAGAACCTGACCAGACCCTAGACCACCTACAAGCGGTAGAACCTGACCAGACCCCAGACCACCTACAGCCGTAGAACCGGAACAGACTCCAGACAACCTACAGACGTAGAATCAACCAGACCCTAGACCACCTACAGCCGTAGAACCTGACCAGATCCCAAACCGCCTACAGACGTAGAACCTGACCAGACCCTAGACAGCCTACAGATGTAGAACCTGACCAGATCCTAGACAACCTACAGACGTAGAATCTGACCAGACCCTAGACAACCTACAGACGTAGAACCTGACCAGACCCTAGACAACCTAAAGACGTAGAACCTGACCAGACCCTAGACAACCTACAGACGTAGAACCTGACCAGACCCTAGACAACCTACAGACGTAGAACCTGACCAGACCCTAGACAACCTAAAGACGTAGAACCTGACCAGACCCTAGACAACCTACAGACGTAGAACCTGACCAAACCCTAGACAACCTACAGACGTAGAACCTGACCAGACTTGACTTAGAATCTGACAAGAAGAAGAAGCAGAACTCATCTTGATTTTATGTTTCACGTCTGTTTGCCCCGGCT
Organism: Achatina immaculata; assembly: GCA_009760885.1. Taxonomy (NCBI): domain Eukaryota; kingdom Metazoa; phylum Mollusca; class Gastropoda; order Stylommatophora; family Achatinidae; genus Lissachatina; species Lissachatina immaculata. Next base: position 40,502,482 of record CM019697.1, on the reverse strand, counting down.
CTGTGTTTAATCGATTCTGCACCCGTGAATGTCTCTGGCTTCTGGCAGACTGCTTTGTTATTTTTCTTTAACTCAAACGTCCGCACTCTATTTGTTCTCATTAAAGCTTATCAGATTGTCATGACAGGTACAGAGCAGTAGCAGGCCAAGGAACGAGCCTAGTGCACGGCGATGTTCTATCTTTCAAGAAAGTATCTGAAATGATTAAAGAATGATTTCTGAAAGAAAACATGCAGAAAATTCTCCGTGAAATATGTAAATCTAGCACATCTGTTTGTAAATGCCTGATTGCCACAATCTAGACTATGACTGCGCATGCGCGGTTCTCAAAATGAGCTTTCATAATTTGGGAAAGAGTACATGGGCTAGAAAGGAGATGCTAAATGTAAACAAGAGATTCCAGAAACCGAATGTTAGAGGACATGATAGAGGTGATTCTGTGTCAGAATCTTAGATATACACGTACACAATAAAGACATATATATACTAGAGATTTTCACACAACAGATGCAAGTTTCTAGATATGTACTAGAAATATGTAAATGCTACAGAAGAGTTCTTCAAATATCATGGACACAAAAAGAACAGATATATCCATACTATAAGAACTTAATATTGAAGAAGGCTGGCTAGTAAAGAGGATTAAAGAGAGAAAGCTTAAATATTTTGGACACATTAAACGTCATGATAATCTAGAGAAGACCGTCTTGGAAGGGCACATAATGTGAAAAAGAAAGAGAAGGAAGACCAAGGCGATGATGGCTGCAAGACATCGTTGATGATCTGCAAATGGATGCATCAGCAGCAGGCCATCTTTCTCACAACCGAGAGGCCTACATGAGTGTTGTTAGGGAAGCAAAGTTCCACAAGGGACATGCAAATGAATAAATGACTAGAGATATTCACAAAATAAATGCAAGTTTCTAGGTATGTACAAGAGATATCCACACAATAAAGACAAGTTTCTAGCTATGTACTAGAGATATCCGCACAATAAAGACAAGTTTCTAGCTATGTGCTAGAGATACCCGCACAATAAAGACAAGTTTCTACCTATATGCTATAGCACGTGTTACCTTGTGAAGATATGAAAATAGTTCTGTATACATTATTATCTATAAATATATTTGACAGCTGCATTGATAATTATCAAGCAGAAACACGATAGTAACCTTGAACTGATCACAAGACACTTACCACTGATTAGGATTATCACTTGTGTGACACAGCAAACTATGCAGAGATGATACATGTCAAGAGTTTCACCTTCGCTACTTCTGGACGTGTCAGTAATCATACACTCTGAGGTTTCGTGTGACAGCTTGCTGCCAGCAAGATAACATATGTTCCTGATGGTTGTTTCATTTCACGTGACATGTGACCACGATTGTCACTTATTAAACTTACGAAAAATGAGGCGAAGTTTATTCTGAATATATTTTCTTTTTCTTTATGATTCGTTGGTTGTATTACACGTGACATCTTTATTGCAACCTGCACAGATATTGATGATGCTGCTGATGATGATGCTGATAATGGCACACTAAATAGCAGGAAGAGCTTGCATTTTTCATTTCAAAGAATCAGTTCATGTTTATTAAGTTAAACTGTTAAGGCGGTGTAAATGATTCCGTAACTTCACTTAAAATATCTGAAATCTATGGCTGTACAGCTTCGCAAGTAAACAAGATTATTATATACTGAAAAGACAAACAAAATATTACGCTCCTCAGCCACATTAATCTTTCTTCCTGAAACTTGCTTTAATTTTTTTAGCTGTTTTTTTCTTTCTAGTAAATTAACTATATAAAATACAATGTCTTTACGGAAAACAGCTAGAAATATTGTCGTTAAAATGCGCACCAGTCATAATTATTATCGAAGATTGACTCCCCTAACCACGTGACGTACATACTGCCATATATGGACAGATCCTATGAGAGAGTGACACCAGCTAGCGCCAGCTCATATATCCCTGTTTGACTCCTCCTCTTCTTTTGTTGCAAGTGCGGAGAAGACAAAACATACCAAAAGCA